>JAGTTH010004834.1:0-174926 GCA_022606485.1 Agraylea sexmaculata
ATAAATATTTAAAATACACAATTACAATTGATTTATATTTAAGGCATACGAAAATACAACTATTTCGTGTATGTCAAATACAAATACTTCTCTAATGTGGATCAAAAATGGAAGAATTTTAAGCATATCTACAAATAACAATACGGCTGATTTGGTATTCGAAAAATCAAGCTTAAAAGATTCAGGAAAATATTCATGTGTATCAAAAAATAAGGTTGGATATGAAGAAGTCGACGTTGATATTAATGTAGTGGGTAAATAAAAATGAAACTCAATTCCGAATCGGACACAATTTAAAGCATTTTTTTTCAGTCAAACCAAGAATATTAAAAGATGATTTTTATGCAATCTCTGAATTATCAGACTTTAATTCGGAAAACAAATCTATTTTAAAAGAATTGGACGTTTTGGAAGGTCACTCTTTAAACATCAACTGTTACAGTGAAGGTTTCCCATTTCCGGATATTTATTGGATGAAGGATAAAAATTCAATAATACTAACGGAAAATATTAAATCGATTGAAAATAATCAAGTATTGGAAATAGCGAGGGTTTCGATGAACCATGCTGGAAATTATACATGCATTGCTAAAAATATTGCCGGAGAAGATCAAATGCTATACAGGGTGGATGTTTTAGGTCTGTTTATTATTGATTATTATTTTTTAGATTAGTTCATATGATTAGAAAATTTCAGTCGCTCCATTTGTTGAACAATTACGAGACGATGGAATTTTCCTCACATCGAAAATGGGTCAAAATGTACATTTAGAATGTCCGGTTAATGGAAATCCAGCACCACATATTAAATGGATTAAATACCCATTCCATGAATTGAGTACAAATAAGTACAACAATATTTTATTAAAAGACGCCAACCAATCATTGGTAAATAACTTCAAATAAATCAAAATAATAACATTGCTAAACTATGATTCATTTTAGATAATTAAAAATGTGACTTTGGCAGACAATGGAAACTACAGTTGCATTGCGAGTAATAAAATCGGAGTTACAGAAATGACTTACAGTATTGAAGTAATCGATCCTCCTGTTTTTGTGAACGATAAATATTTTGATAGAATGCCCATTATTAACGAAGACGGATTTATGAGGGTTAAAATTAAAAGAAGTTTCATTCTCATATGTAATGCCACAGGTTATCCAGAGCCTTCGTTCAAGTGGTTTAAGGTATTAAAAAATAATTATAATAGAATATTCCAATATATGGAATATATATTTGGTATTGTAGGACGGAAATTATATTGAAAATTATCCTCAAGAAGATGACAGAGTCAGTTTATCTCTTGATGGCCGATATTTAAATATCATGGATGTAGATTTGATCGATTCTGGCAATTATACTTGTGTAGCTGAAAACAAGGCCGGTAAACAAGAAAAGTCTTACAATGTTAAAGTAATCAGTGAGTATGAAATAATTATATTAATACAATAGTCTAATCTAAAAAAGCCAAACCTACATATATGTACCAAAATATGAATATTAAGTAGTATTCTTAAATGAATTTGTAGATACGTTTTTGTGTTATTTACCCATCGAATGGTTTGAATATAAAACAGAAAAATTATTAGAGCTAGTGAAAAGAATTATTTCAATTGTAAACTGATGTTAACGCGACCAAACGTACAACCTTTATTAATTAATTTAATTCTTTAACATAATTACTGCTTTCACAAACAAATAAATTTCTTAATAAACGGTAACTAAAATAAATTAATTAAATTGATTTTTCGTGTAAAACTGGGTCAACATTACACCGCTTAGGTCTGGTAATATTGAAAATATCGTAATAGTGTGTGTGGCATATTTTTATTTATATTATTTTGTAATAAATTTGTAAGCTTGTTCAGGATTTCTATTCAGCCTTTGTGCTGGGGAAAATCTGATGAAATTATTAAATTTAATTATAATAAAAGAGTGTAAGGTGCGGCACAGACACGTGTGTTCGTTGATGCTTCTCGTATCTTTGCCAATGATAGAAATGTAAACACGAGCGCCAATCAATCTCAAGCGCTTGTTCCCTCATCATCAGCATCAAAGAGCACCGACGAGCAGTCATGTCTGTGCCGCGCCTTAATTGTATAAATTAATTATTATTAAAAGTACCAGGAGAATGGAGCATGTGGACACCGTGGGGTCATTGTAGCACTTCTTGTGGATATGGAATATCGTCCCGTTTCAGAAAATGTACATTTGAAGATGTCAATTTACTATTTAACTTGACAAAAGTAAACAATTCAAACGATTACTTTGATAAATCCGCATGCAGGGGTAAAAACTTGGAAACTAAGCCCTGTTTTAACATGCCGTGCAAGGTTTGTGTTTTTTGGTTGTATTTGTGCACTTTAGAATAATATTTTATTACAATTTAGGTGAATGGAGGATGGAGTGATTGGAGTAATTGGACTTCGTGCTCTGTTAAATGTGGTAAAGGAATACGTAGAAGATACAGGAGCTGTTCGAATCCCCGTCCAGAATTCGGTGGCAATCGTTGCAATGGAACAGATTCACAACAAGAATCGTGCATCGGAGAAAACTGTGCAGCATGGTTTGTAAAAAAACAGTAAAATGCTTTGTATCGAATTCTCCACTCACGCCTACAATGGCGAGGATTTATTTCGACAAACACGTTGTATACATAAATGCAATCAAGTCAAAACCCAATAGTCAGGCACTTGTTAAGCAGAGTACACAAAATAGTCAACAGTACACTCACGCACTCTGGGCGGCTCTTTAGCCACGCCTTTTCAGCTGCTACACTCTTCGGATTATGGGCGACTCCTTATACCATCAGTCGCTTTATTCTTATCGGTTTTCCCCTTTTCTGGTTATGCCACCGAAAACTAATTTATTTTCACAGTAGGTGCGCTACCCTTTTATTATCTGTTTGGACAATAGGATCTATTTTTAGGTGCGCCCCCTCTTATTTACACAACACAGTATACTTACAGACACTTTAACAATATTTTATAGAATATTATTCCGCGTTACAGCTTTTGATTATATTAATTTTATATGTGTCTTAGGTTACCTTGGTCATCGTGGAGTCCATGCAGTGTCACATGTGGCAAGGGTAAAATGTTCAGAGTAAGAATATGTTCTTCAACAAGAGGCAATTGTAATGGTGCGCCTAGAGAATATGCAGAATGTACAATGGCAAACTGCTCAGGTTTGATATTTACACCGGGTTTTTCCGTGCTTAGTAAATATTTTGTAGCTTAGTAAGTGACATCATTAACAAGTCACCAACTAGGCTATCATAGATCATCATAATCAATTAATATATTTAAATAGTGGATGGTGGCTGGAGTAAATGGAGCGAATGGAGTTTATGCTCGGCCTCGTGTGGTTTAGGATATAAAAAAAGATCTAGAGAGTGTAATTCACCATCTCCTATCGGAAAAGGAAAATCATGTGATGGAGGAAATCTGCAAGTGAGTATTTAATTCAAATACAATTAAAAAAAAATGAGGGATCTCTCTCACAAGGGTACAGTTATAGGTTTTTATCCCATTGGATATTCAACAGCCGTTGTTCTGCCTAATACCCATTTTTAACTGTTAATGTATTAATACAAGCAATAATATACATGACATTATTATATACAGGCCTTTTCGATAAAATTTAATATCGATTACTTAATAGAAAACTTAGAAAACTGCATACATGATAGCTGTCACTCTTTCTTGAGTAAATCATCTGTCAAAATGGAGAATTCGAGCTGTCACTGTCAGTTTGACAGCTGGATTACTTGATTTTGACAGCTGTCACTATCAAATTCAATTCAATCCAACAATTAATAAGTAAATTTGAAGTACTATTTATTAATGTGTTTACCGATATGTTTTTCATCCTTATATACTTTTATTTTAGAGCAATTCAGCAACATATAAAATAATAATAATCAAATTTGTCATAAAATATTTAAAAATTAATTGTGTCTCCTGAAAAGTTGACAGTTCTTGAGTTGTCCCTTTCTTGAATAACTAATTGTTAGCTAAGAATTTGCATGTAATGGTAGAAAGTAAAATTAGGGAGCGAAAGTGCAAATACTGGTTTCAATTGTTAACTGATGTTAACCCAGCCGTAAAATTAATTAATTAAGTACCGCATTGTTTATGAATTTTACTATTTAAACCGGTATTTACACTTCTGCCTCCTAGTTCTGGTGATGTATCCGTTTTTGATGTCTGCGTGTTTCATAATATAGGCCATATACGCTCCGGTTTGAAATATACGGTAAAAATCATATTACAGATTGAAAAATGTTACAACGGTCAATATTGTCAAGCCAATGGACAAATTCCTTCAAATGAACAGTTCCAGAATGAAAACGTCCATTTAAATATTCGCGGGACGGTCAATGGAGAGGAATTGAATGCAAAAAATCTGGATGTGCCTGTGGAAAATATTGATGGAACTAAAATCATCAGAACATCACTCAACGATGTGTTATTTAAGAAAGTGAGGATCAATACATAATCATTTTCAAATAATAAACCATTAATTGTTTGTATCTATCGCTAGGATAATTTTCTACCTCATACGACATTTTTGATAAATCCGATTTCAAATGATAATGGAAAACAACTTAGATTTCTGCCGGATTATATTGAAGATAGCGACGATTCTAGAATACAATTTTTGACGGGTATATTCCAAATCGATAAAGAAAACCACACAAAATTAATACTAATAAATTACAGGTGAACAGATTCGGTTGAGTCATAATAGTAGATTTGATGAAAATGGAGAGCTTATTGTCGATATAAATGTGAATGGAAATATTCCTGCCGAATTAAATGAGAACACATGTCCAAATGGATATTCATTAAACAAAATCACAATGAATTGTGACGGTAGAGATGATAAAAGATAATGTATATTTTTTATTGTTTTTTTAATTTATAATGTATTTTTTCAGATACCAACGAATGCGTCACATTAGATAACGATTGTCATTCAACTCAAATGTGTGAAAATACGATTGGAAGTTACAGGTGTTTATGCCAAAATGGTTATTTGTCAACGGGAATAGGCCAAAGATGTTTAGGTATGATATATAATTTGACATTCACTCTACAAAACAAAAAACAAAACAAAGACAGGCATTATAAATACATTTTTTTATTACAAACAAAAGAAATATTCGATAATAAAAAATGCATTGCAAAATCCACAATATAAGTATTCAATGTAGTTTCGATAATTCGAAACTTTAGTACTTAGTTTTTTCTTATAACGATATCAAAGGCGCCTGACAGTGAATAAACCCCAAGGCATTGCCAATATCGAAAAAAATATAAAATAATATAAATAGACCACAACAGATTTCTGATATAGTTCTGGCTTTAACAAATTATTCGATTAGTTTTTGTAACTCTATTATGATCACTATGTACAGGTTTTTCACTTCGAATTCACCCAATTTAATTTAAAATTTAACCTTCTTCATATCGAATTCAACATTGTTCAACAACCCTTTGCCAATTTCCATGAAACAAAGATATTGGATAGAATATTTTACACTCTAAAGTACAAATGACCATAAAATAGTATCAGTAATTTAATCAAATCAATCTAAATATTTCATTTATTTTGTAAAGTCAATAAGCTTATATATATATATATATATATATATATATATATATATATATATATATATATAGTATATATATATATATATATATATATATATATATATATATATATATATATATATATATATGCAGGCACAGATGAGATGTAACACCAAAGGTTTCGTGTGTCAGCCGCTTGGGGCGCTGCTTCCACCGCTCATATGTTTAACTGTCACTTGTCGAGCTTTCAAATAACATTACACCGTATTTCACTTAATATGTAAAGTGAAACATTAAAAGTTTCTCGATATATTCAACGACAAATAATATGCCACTATGTAAACAATTTACATGATCATTGCGGATGTTTTTGTAAGAAAAATCTTGTTGCTCTCGAGTTTCGGATTATCGAACATGTCGGATTTTAGAGACTATAATTTTCATGTGGCCGCAGCTCTCATATGTGTGAGGGTATATGTATAGGGTTTAGAATATGTACATGTATTAGTATTTAGAGCCGCCTCGTGGCCCAGTGGTTAGTGTAACGGATTCGTGAGTGAAGACTCCCGGGTTCGATTCACGGCAACGGAGTCACTTGGTAGATCTAGCTTAGCAAACTAGATCTTAAGTACTCATTGCTGTGTGGTGGCCTGGGAAACCATCTCTACTATATTCTCCCGTAAAGGCCAAGGTGGCCTGGCCAACCCCTTATAAAGGGACTCCCGTCAATAGGGAAGGCGTCACGATATAATAAAAAAAAAAAAAAATGTATTAGTGACCGGGCACGTTCGAATGTACGACGTAATATTGCATGGCGCTTATATAGATAAAAGTTCATTCACTTATTATTTCACCATAATATGGATTTCAGATATTAACGAATGTCTCCTCGATATCCACGGCTGCTCTCATGATTGTATAAATATACCAGGTGGACATATCTGCATTTGTCCACAAAACTATACTTTAGCCACAGATAGGAAGACATGTTTCAAAGGTAAGTAATATATAAATAATTAAATAACCATTAATCAAATATAACGCTTTTATAGAAAATATCAAGCCGAATAAAATGCGATCTTCTAAAAGACAGGAGGAAAACGATAGTGAAAATATCCTAATTACCAGAATATCCCCTAAAGGGAGGAACGAGAATAAGCGACGTACTCCACGACCACACAAATATAAATTCGACGAATACGATGTGGATTACATAACAGACTTAAACAGCCACAAATATCTATCACCAGTGGACGAAGAGTTTATAGATCCTTCGGCGAAACAAAGCAGGCAGAGGTTTTTAAAAGAAACAGATTGGAGGGATTTGTTCATCCCAAAGGACAGCTATGAAGATGGAAATTTCGCTCGGTATGAAAAAATCAGGGACTTGGACATTTTCAAAGACGACTGCCCCAACGGACAGCATCTTTACAATGGAAAGTGTAAAGGTAAATTTAACCACAACTATAAATAGTTATCGATTAGTAATCTAATCTATTTCATCGCGTTAATAGATATCGATGAATGTTCAACCGGTATGGATTCCTGCAATGGAATTTCCAATATTTGTGTCAATATACAAGGATCTTACATGTGTATTCCGACTCCGTGTCCTGATCTATATTTAAGAAGTGCTAATGGGTATTTTAATAATGGCATTTTTTCATTAAAAGATATTAAAGTATTTTATTTAAACAATAGATCGTGTGAACAGAAATGCGACGTGAGAGACTCAATGTGTTCTGAAAGAGCGGCTCTATCACAAAATCTCATATATTTAAGTTATTCCACATCGGAAAGTGACACTAAATTGCCTGGAAGTATTTACGAATTGAATTTCGGGGGATCCAAAACCAAAACCAAATACATTCTAGAATCTCAACCCCAAGGTATTAAAAAATGCATTATATCATGTCCGATTATTAAATTAATAACCAAATAATGTTTATGAGATATAAAATCTATTAAATAATTTATTAAAATATAATTTTTCAGGAGAGACTTTCGAGGTAATCACAGGAGATAACAAAGGAGTTCTCTATACGAGAACTGTGCCATCTTTAAATCATATTAATAGGTAATTAAATATAAAAGAATCACTGGGAAAATATGAAATTTGAATAAAATAAAAAATCGTGAATATTTGTACACTTTTTCAAGAATAGGAAACCCTTTTTATTTCTTTAAATGCCTTATTTTAAATCCACAATCGCGCAATTGTCGAAGGGAAATTCTATAGTAAATACATTTAAAATTGTTTGTTTATTTTCATTCAAAAGTGTGACTAATGTGCCATAACAATAAAATAATTAGAGCAAATGTCAAGCTTTACACACGCGCAGAAGTGAAATTACTAGATTGGTCCCATCGTAAAATACTAAATTTGTTCCTTAAATATGTAAAATGATTATGAACAATTAGCACGTGCGTTTTTAAGTCTAAAAAGCAAGTGCTTTATCTTTGAAAATTTGTGGAATGTTCAATATAATAGTGTAATGAGAGTGTGTGCGTATGCGTGTATAAAAATCTAGTCTATTCGTACACGCACAGCATTAGCACGACTCACTAATACACTCTTATAATATTGAATACGACTACATTCAGCAAGAATAAGTGAGATTTTTTTTAATAATAATTTTGGAATCGAGTTTGGGCCACCATTTTGGAATCGGCTGTTTCTGTTAAGTACTCAGTAGTGGCTGTCGCGTGTGTATTGTGTCTGTCATACGTAATTAATATTATTTAAAAAAAAATTCACTTATATTTGCAATACCCTACCACCCCCTAAAATATTCTTGGTCATTTCAAGTCCACCCTGTATATTTTAGATTATAATAAACTAACTGTATTGTATATTTTCAGGATTATCGTGACGAGCCACACTTATGACGAGAAAGAAGTCAAATTATTATATTTCAACAAGTATATTATTTACATTTACATCACTGAATAATAAATAATTAAATATTCTCACAATGGTTTTCTTCGATCAATCCTCAAAAGCCGAAATAAAATTAAATACACGATAAAATCTGTTCTATTTCATAATAATTGTTATCGCGCATTTGGCGAAAGATAAACAATAGCAATAATATCTCGAAAAGATCGCGAATGATAAATAAATGCATTATTTTCCATTAAATTTGTATAAATACAGGCCAACGTGTGATTTCGCCTATAGTTTCTGTTCAATTATCGATAAGGGAAGAAGGTTTCATTGGAAATTCATTTTCATCGCTGATTTATACAAATAAGCTTTGATAAGTGAGTATTTTAATAGTCCATTTCATTATCATAAAAAAATAATATCACCAATAACAGCCGTTTCCGGTATATTATTATTATACATCCCAGTACGAGCGTATATAATATCACACATTTTCTATACAAACATAGAAACAAAGAGAATTATTTTTATAAAACAATTAATATCTTTTATCATATGTCAAGCCTTAGACACGCGAATAGCTGAATCAACTCACCACAAACGGCTGTGATTGGTAATATGCGTAACACAATAAGCCTCTAAGCTTGTCTAAAGTCTACTCTAAAAACATAATTAATTAAAAAGTAAATCATTCAATGACATTTATCGAAACCGCCGATATTAAAGGCCGGACAAGTGGATGAATAATATTAAGATGACCAAGTACAGGCAACACTAATTATCTCACTCAGACTCGTCTACTTGGTCCGCCATCTTGGTTTTTTTTTTGATAAAAATATATTATTATGATTGTAATCTTTCAAGTCATACTGATTTATTATATAATAAAATAACGTGTGATAATATTAGAATTCGTTTCCGGCAATTGACATCGTGATGATTCTTATCAGTGATATAAAATAGAATAGCTGAGTTAATGTTAAATAAATATACAATTAATATAAACTTAAAATTACAGTTTAATCTAGAAACTTTTCGTTTGTACAAACAACAGTACAGATTGCGTTAAAGTGTTAAAGAAATGAATAAAATCACGGCCAAGCTGATAACAATAATTTATGTTGTTGAAGGCTAACAAAACAACAAAGGGTTTTATTTAAATAAATACATTATTTTTATTTCCATAAATCGCACGTGTCTAAACACAAAAATATTCGTAATAGGTACTATAAAAAATGTCTCTTCAACAAATAAATATTTGAAATTCAAATTATAAAACAGACTCCTTGGTTTCAAATAAATTTTCATTATTAACATTTTATTTTCTAATTGATATTGTATCGGTTTCAGAGATGTGCCAATGTCAAACGAATATTATAGTATTCTATTCTAACTTTTTATTAATAAATCGAGCGTTTTATAATACTACTAAAAAGGAAAGCAGATAGATATAATACTACAATATTCGTTTGACTTTGGCACATCACTGATCGGCTTAAATATTATTAGATCCTATATCAAAAAATTAATGAAATTACGTAATACTTTCTCCATAGAATTGTGTAAACGTTATTTAATTGAGGAGCTGGATGGATTGCAAAAAAGGGCGGATTACGTAATACGCCCTTTTTCCATAAAATTATTTTTAAATGCACTCAAAATTCTCTATCGATATCTCCTTATATGAATAACCAGCAGTAAATCCCGATTGATTGAGATTTAATCCAATTTCCTATTAATATTATGGTGTTTAATTATTATTAATGGGTTGGGGGAGATAATGAGATACGCCCTTTTTTCGTAAAATTATTTTTGTAAATAAATCAACGTTATATGTCCTGTTACCAATGACAATACTTCATAATATAAAAAATGAGAGAATATTTTAGTCGATTATCTCGTAACTGACAATTTCAGTATACGCCCTTATTCCATCCAGACCCTTAATTATATTTACATTATTCTAACACTACTCAATTCCAAAATGTCTCAAGTCTCACTGATAATTTTATTATATACATTAATGATCATTTTCCCGAATACTTTCAATGCCGATTTGACTTTTGAAAATTCAATGACCGTTTAAATTTAATTATATGTTTAAATAATTGAACTTAACTACTGAATGTTTAGAAATAGCGGTCGATAAAAGTGTATGTTGGTAATGAAAATTGCAAATGAATCAAATGAACAGTTTAAATTAAAACAGTGAATGTTAAATAATGTCGGACACAGAAGAGAATAAGAAAACATCACTGGACGGATCTGTCCTTATTTTGGAGTTGGTTATTTATATTCATTTATAATAAATAAAATAACGAGTGTTTTTTATCAATGATTTTCATAAAATGATTTCCTTGTTTAATTGTATATTTTTTAAATAAGCGATTACTTATAAATCTATACAAAGGAAATACAGGCCTTAATATTTATGATATAAATACAATTGATCACTTAAAATTATTTTATTTACGTTTACGTTGCGAATGTGAAAAGAACTTTCAAATTAGATTTTTTACATAAGTAACTATTTTAAATTGTAATAAACTTAATAATTGACTATCTGGCAATATTATCAATATATTTTACTAAGAATTTAAAACAAAGCTTACTTTTTATGTTAAAAAAGCGCTCAGGTTCCATTTCTGGATTAATTCCTTACCTAATAAAAAATGTGTGTACATACTGGACTTTTTTTTATAAAAGAGTAGAGATTTATTGTTTTAAATTAAATGATGTATTAAATATTAAAAAATGAAAATCTACTTGTAAAGTGGCATTGTGAAAATATTCATATACAATTGTAACCTAAATTGTATCAGAAGAATTATTTAGAAATATATTATAATAAAAAGTCATAGTCTTTTTATTATAATAAAAGCTAATATGGCATATTTTGAGTTTACCCATAATTTTTATATAATCTTAACTGTATCGATTTGGGTATAAATTATCATTCGGAAAAACACCTTGGTTGATGTATCTATTAAAATAACATATATTTATGATATTTTAATAGATAAATAAATATAAAATAATAGATTGAAGTGTGCCATCGACATAATTCGAGATTGGGATCGATTTTGAATCGTGATAAAATATTTGTATGAAGATACGTTATCTTGGACCAGACATCAAAACTAAAAACACGCTGTCTACTTGTGATTAATTAATTAAATGATAATCTATTATTCACACTTGTGCAGGTTGTTTATGTCGAGAATGCGCAATGAGAACTTGAAGGAATTAAACAAAGAGATTGGAAGCCCTGGAAGTGGTCAAGGAAGACCACGCCGAAGAAGATCCTCAGGGATACAAAATACGCCTTTTAGACAAAATTTCAATCATCTCAATCCTGACGTGTGAGTATTGTGCCACATAATGAACTATTATCTATAGAAGCGTCATGCAATATTACGTCGTACATTCGGATATGCCCGGTCAATACATAGAATAGTATCAATGTTTGTATCTATTTATATATTAGGCCAATAATCTCGGTTTTATTGGTTGGTTTAATCAGTTATAATCATTTTGTTGGTCATTTTGACAGTTCCATACATTATTGATCCGCGACCAACTTCACGTCGATTTGTCAACCTTCTTGTCATTATTTTAATTATGTATTTTCAAAATCATTTGCTTATTTTGGAGTATAAAATAATCGAACAAAAACCTTGTTTGATGGAAACTAAATAAAGGATGAATTTAAAATGTAATAAGGAGAATTTGAATTAAAAAATCTCTATATGAAAAAGCGTTATATATTTTAGTAAATTGGTTGTGTGCATTTTCATTATTTGCTTCCCGTCTATTTTTTACAAATTATCACAATCTTGATAACACCGGTAGCTATTTTTATACAGTGATTTTCCTAAAATCAATGAAAGATGTACGCTTTTCGTATCGGCGGATAATCTGAATCTTTATCTTTTTCAGAACGAAATTCGGAGATTCCCCATCTGAAGTCGGCTCACAAAAGAACGTTGGGTTTTTCAGCCTCGTAAGTGATTTTTATCATATGTTATCGATTTTAAAATTATTTGATAAAGATATTTACATAATATTAAAGTGGCATGATTTTCTTGAAAACATTACAGTTTATTCACATCACACTTAAATTTTAAGCCCAAAAACATATAAAATTAGCGTTATATTAAGCTTTGACAATTAGAAGGTAAAATTTATAAAAATCCACTAACCTGTGAAGAATAATTAATCAAGTCCAAGGATCGAATCCTGCTCGAATTAAAAAATATATATATCAAGAAAATCTCTGTTTTCCAAAATTTATATATAAATATATTTTTTAAATCTAATAAATTGAAATTTATTTAATAATAAGACTTACCTACTTAATTAATTTACACTTATACTCTAAATGTAGATATTTAATTTGCTAGATCTCAACGATAACTGGAAATATGTATAATTATAATAATTACCTTGATAAAAGTATATTAAAGCACGGTGGATTTTTATGACTTTTTTACATCTCAAATTGATTAAAAAAAATCATTTAAGTATTCGTCAAGATTATTAGCTGGTAATGTTACATAGAAAAAGTATTGAATTAATTTGACATTGTGCAAAAATTACTAGCCATTTTTTTAACATTTATGATAATTTATCTTGAAAGGCGCATTTATTACATTCAATGTAAGATTTGTTTGCTAATAATTTATTTGTTTAAATATAAAGTATGTATGTATTTAATATTCATAATGTTGCCAGATGGTTGCTTAAAAATAAAATCGATTCCATATTCAAATAATTTTAATTCTTCCTTGAACTAATAGTTTTCTTTTGGATTAATTTCACTAATTTAACTGATTTTATTTCCAGTTTCGATTTGCAACATGGCTGGAATGGGGAATGCTGTGGCTTGGAATATTTCTAACAGCCATAATGGGCACTTTAATTCCGGTTGGAAACATAGTTTATGGAGAATTCACATCACTTTTAGTAGACAGAACAATAGCCAATCCGAGTTCTTCGTCGACAATCATATTGAACCTCTTTGGGGGAGGTAAAATCATGTAAGTATAAAAAATAAGCCATAAGAATCACGATAGGATTGTTTGAAACTACTTTCCTTTTTTACTTACTTACTTTAAATTCAGAGCCAATGGAACCCAAGAGGATTATAATAATGCCTTGAAGGATGATTCTGTGGCCTATGGGATTAGTGTTACTGTGATAACCACTTTTCAGCTGATAACTGGAATCATCGGTATAACTCTACTCAACTATGTCGCTTTAAAACAAGTTAGTATCCACATGTACAAAATAATCACAAGTAATCTTGTATTAATCGAGATCATTTCAGATAAGAAGAATACGACTTCTGTTCTTAAATGCGGTATTGAGGCAAGATATCACCTGGTTCGATACAAATACAGATATGAACTTTGCTACCAAAGTGTCTGAGTGAGTTATCATTAACTTATTAATTATAAAAAAATATATAATATACTTAAAAAGGTGTAATGTTTGGATAGTACTTTGAATATAGTATGAATATCGTGTACCAAAATAATAGTTTTTAACTATCGGCAAGCCCTTGGTATATTATATCACAATTGAAATCGATAATTGATCAATGCGAAAATAGTTTTAATACTTTATTTATACGAAATGTGGTATTGGTTCATTTGAAAATTGTTTGCCGTATGTTTTTGTGCATAATGTTACTTAAAAAATGTTCATTTTAAACAGTATTTAACCGTTACCGCCGATAAAAATGCCAGGAACAAAAACAGCATGTATAAATAAATATTAATCTGGAGGACCAAGCAGACGAGTCTGAGTGAGACAATTGGTGTATATTGAGATTTAGACATGCAGTTGTCCAGCCTTCTAATATCGGTGGTGACGATTTAACCCATCAATAAGACTTTTTCTAAATAGCAATCACCACCAAGTAATACTATATTTAGCAAGTAACACTATACTTTGATCAATAACACTTATTTCATCGTAAATTGTTAAATTTTATAAATACAATTGTTAATAAATTGTCGTTTCAAAAGCGTTGACACATGAAGCATGGTGTTACCATATGGCAAAATAATATGTATTATAGTTACATAATTAGAATTAATACATAGCTAAAATCTCTAGGCATTTTATTTTATGATTTTAATATTAAATTATATTTTAGACATATTTAATAATGCATAAAGGTGTGAATGTGAATTTAAAACCTGTAATATTTAATCTCTATTAGATGATTTTACTATTATACAAGAATATTTGTTTAACAGGGATTTGGAGAAGTTAAGAGACGGAATAGGGGAGAAAATTGGAATATTTGTATTTTTGGTTTTCTCCTTTGTGTCTGCTGTGATTATATCATTTTTCTACGGATGGAAATTGACTTTGGTCGTAATAAGCAGTACACCCATAATTGTACTCACTACAGCCCTCGTAGCTAAGGTAAACCTTATAATATTTCACTATTATCAATCTTGAATATAACTTAAAAATTCATTTCAGGTACAAAGCAGTATTTCAGTAAAAGAATTAAGGGCATACAGCGCTGCTGGAACTGTGGCTGAAGAAGTGTTGGGTGCAATTAGAACAGTTATCGCTTTTGGTGGAGAACAGAAGGAAGTCGAACGGTATTTAATATATTACTAATTCAACTTTGTGTATCATCAAGTTAATGAATAAATATTGTAATATTTTAGATATTCGACAAAATTGGAACCGGCTAAGAAAATGGCCGCCCGAAAGGGTTTATTTTCTGGATTGGGTTCCTGTTTCATGTGGCTCGTGATTTACTTAAGTTATGCCATAGCTTTTTACTATGGAGTCATTCTCATTTTGAACGATCGTGACAACGAAGACAAAGTATATACACCAGCCACACTCATGATTGTAAGATTTTCACAATTTGAATTAATAATATACCATAGATATAAACATTCGATATTGCATTGCTTATAAATAATTCGTGAAATTTCGTGTAAACCCGTGTATTGTTGCATTCTTCTCTCCTATTCAATAAATGCTTAAGTGTGTCTCCCTCACTAAACACATTTCTAGTGGCCCCTTAAAGTGTCTGTGACAATACTTTGGCGATTAAAACACAATAATATTTGAAACATGTTAAAGAAGTAGTCTTTGGTAAAAAGTGAGTCTAGATGTATTTGAGTGTATGTTTGAATCCATATGACATGTAGTAACAATGCATTTACCCATTTTACTGTGAAATATAACTGAAGATATGAAGAGACATGTTTATAGTATAATGTTTGCCAGGTAACTCATGTTTTTGGCCACTTGATCCACTTGAACTAAACACGCATTTAGCCACTCGTGCGATATCTTGTGTTTATATCTATGATTTTAAACATTATTTAAACCACCAATGAAACTTTTTTATAAATAGTAAAATGGTCATATTTAACCGGCAAGTAATGTAGATTAAACCTATATATATTACACATTTTATGCCTCTGTCGATAGCATTATTTATTTAATCGTAAACTGTTCAATTTTATACATAAAATTCAAACGTGTTGACACATGAAGTATGGTGTTACCACCTGGAAAAATAATATTCATAAATATACATAAATTTCCAAACGCATATTTTAACGATAATAATATTCAATTATATAAAATGTTTTTAATGATACATAATAAATGACATTTTTATAATATACATACCCTACTCCATTATAAATGTATAATTTTAAATATGTTTATAGATATTTTTTGGAGTGCTAATCGGTGCTCAAAACCTGGGACTTACAGCTCCTCACATGGAAGCTTTCAGTTCTGCTCGAGCTTCAGCCTCGAGTATTTTTACCATCATGGAAAGATTACCATTGATAGACAGTCTGTCTAAAACTAAAGGTATGATTCCAACAACATTGATCGGGGATATTTGCTTCGAAGGAGTGCACTTTAACTACCCTTCAAGACCCGCAGTGAAGGTAATTAAAATATACACTTAAACCTATCACAGATTAATAACAGTTTAATTTCAGATTCTACGCGGACTCAATCTAAGAATAAAAGCCGGAAATATGGTGGCGATTGTCGGATCATCTGGTTGTGGAAAATCGACCACTTTACAGTTGATTCAAAGGCTGTACGATCCATTAGAGGGGAAAATCACAATAAATGGCATTGATTTGAAGGAACTCAATGTTAGATATCTTAGATCTCAAATATCTGTCGTGGGACAAGAGCCTGTTTTATTCACTGGCTCCATAGCTGATAACATACGGTAAATTAATTATATAATTCTGCTAGTATACAATGAAACTGAACCTTTGGACATATCTTTTTTATATTTACCCCAAGATCTCTTCAATAAAATAGCCAGATAATTAAAAAAAACACACCCTCTTATTCGTGGCGTATCGATACCACCGATATATTAGCTAAATTTCAAGATGACAAATCAAACAGATGAGTTTAACGAGGCAAAATCCGTCCCCGTCCCCCCTTAAATAAATCTTAAATTTAAATAAAAGTAATAAGATACTACGCTCGCTAACAGATTTTTTGCATAAAATGTAAATAAAACCTTATAATTTCATTTGGAAAATTGATGAAAATCACATATTGAATTAAGATTCAGCAGAGCGCAAAATTTCACGAAAATTAAAAGAAAACCACCCAATTTCACCCAGATGCATGAAAAAGAAGGCTTTTCACTGTAGTCTGGAATTAAATATTTATAGATGAATGATTTCAATGATTGTATATTTCAAATTTTAAATAATTTCAGATATGGCCGACCTTCGTGCACTCGTCAGGAAATTGAAATCGCAGCGAAAGCATCAGATTGCCACGACTTTATAATGAAGCTTCCACAGGTATGTAATGTATATTAATTACTGTATTAATAAATTAATCATATATATTATGAAAAGGGATACGATACCCAAGTTGGAGAAAGAGGAGCTCAACTATCCGGTGGTCAGAAACAGCGTATTTGTGTCGCCAGAGCTTTGATAAGGCAACCTTCAATATTATTACTGGATGAAGCCACGTCAGCTTTGGATGCAAAAGCTCAAGCAAGAATGCTCAAAAATATTTCAATCGCGGCTACAGCAGCCAATATAACAGTTATTAATGTCACTCACAGGTAAATCAAACAAAATATATTCAAGTACGTAATATTTAAATTATAATTGTTTTAGATTATCTGCTATAAGTAACGCAGACTACATTATTTATATGGACAGTGGTGCAGTCGTGGAGTCTGGAACCCACGAAGAGTTGATGAAGGAGAAAGGATTATACTTTAAATTAATATCAGACGACGTTTCCTCTCAAACCATACAAGGTAAAAACTATCAATAGTTTCAAGAAACATTTAATACAATTTATTAATTAGATACCGGCATCGAAGACTCTGATGAATTGGTGAAAACTGTAGAAATTGTGAAATCTAAAAAACATATCCAAGACATTGAAGAGTCGCGGAGTATTTCAGTGGATTCCGATGAAGACATCTCTTTGCCAGCTCCATATCTGATGAGGATTATAAAATTAAACTCTAAAGAATGGCCCTACATACTTGTTGGATGTTTTGCATCCATAATCTTGGGTGCCACATACCCTGCATTTGCAATTGTATTCGGAGGAATATTTGGTGTAAGTTAATACTTTGTTAGGCTGGAGAGTCTATACTAATCTAATAGTGACTCAAATATGCTTATTTAATGTTGTATGTATTTTTTTTAATTAGGTTTTGTCAATAGAAGACCATCAGGAAGTATTAGATGAGACATTTACATACTGTATATGGTTTTTGGTGATCGGTGCTGTTACAGGACTTGGTACATTTCTGCAAATGTATGTGTTCAGCATATCTGGATCTTGCTTGACTGCTAGGCTTAGGTAATTATTAATAAATTAAATACAGGACAATTTGAAAATTATCTATCCTTGTTTTGATATGTTTTAGAACTCTGACATTTTCAGTGATGATGAAACAAGAAATGGGTTGGTATGATAGACCGGAGCATTCGGTGGGTGCTTTAAGTGCAAGATTGGCCGGAGATTGTGGTGCTGTACAAGGGGTATTATCAAATTTACTTGAATATTAATGGAATTAGACTTAAAACTTCAATTTTATTTAAATCTAGGCATCGGGAACACGAATAGGATCACTACTTCAAGCCGGTTCTACCTTAATAATAGGTGTTGTGCTGGCATTCGTTTACTCGTGGAAAATGACCATGGTTTCAATTGTAACTGTACCGGTCATTTTAATCGGAGTCATATTAGAAGGGAGATTGATGGGACAAACAGTGACAACAGAAAAACTAGCTATGGAAAATGCCACTAAAATAGCTACAGAAGCCATCAGTAATATTAGAACTATTGCTAGTTTAGGTAAATGTTAATATATTAAAAAAGCAATATTGATAGTAAAATAACAAATTGTTGTGTGTAGGTCAAGAAGAAGGTTTCATGGAACGGTACAAAGATGAAGTAATGCAGCTTCATCGGACAGTTCAAATGAAAACTAAGTATAGAGGCATTGTATTCTCCTTCGGTCAGGCTATACCGTTTTATGGATATGCTTTGGCTTTATACTATGGAGGAATATTAGTATCTAATGGTGAAATTGAATATCAAAATGTCATAAAGTAGGTTAAAATATACAAATATTAATGAATATGAATATAATATTGACTATTTATTGTTTTTAGAGTATCAGAGGCTTTAGTATTTGCATCCTGGATGTTGGGACAAGCATTAGCTTTTACTCCCAACTTCAACGCTGCTAAAGTTTCCGCTTCGAGACTTTTTGAATTGTTTGATAGGAAGTCCCAAATTACATCATCATCTAGTTGTAAAAATATGGATAATTGGGTAATTTTATTAACATTTTTATCGAATAATAAAATAAGAATTTTAATTTATTTGTTAATTTTTAGAAATCCAAAGGTGCCGTCAACTATGACGATATTCATTTTTCATACCCTAACCGACCCGATATGCAAATTCTGAAAGGGCTTAATTTGAATATAGCAGCAGGAACATCTCTCGCATTGGTTGGCCATTCTGGTTGTGGAAAATCAACATGCATACAACTTTTACAGCGGTTTTACGATGCTCCGATGGGCAATGTGGTAAGTTTTGTATTGAACGAGAAATAATAAATTAGTCTTATTAATTGCTTATGAATTTTTTGTAGACTTTAGATGATGAAGACATTACAGAAGATTTGTCTTTAGACACATTACGATCACAGCTTGGAATAGTATCACAAGAGCCTGTGTTGTTTGATAGAACTATTGGACAAAACATAGCTTACGGAGACAATACCAGATCTGTATCAGAACAAGAAATCATTCAAGCCGCCAAAGAAGCTAATATACACGAATTTATTTCGGCATTACCATTGGTGAGATAATTTCCATAATCAATTTATAATTTCCATAATCAATTTAATAAACTTATATCATTTATTTCAGGGTTACGACACAAGTCTTGGAGCAAAAGGTGCTCAGTTATCAGGAGGTCAAAAACAAAGAATTGCAATTGCTCGAGCACTTATACGGAATCCACGAGTATTACTTCTTGATGAAGCAACGTCAGCTTTGGACGCTCACAGTGAGAAGGTAAAATTAACTACATAATTATGACACCTCATCAAGCATACTACATAAAATTTATCACAGGTGGTTCAAGAGGCTTTAGACAATGCCGGATGTGGCAGGACATGTATAATAATTGCACACAGATTAAGCAGCGTTAGAAGAGCGGACAGGATATGTGTAATTGACAAGGGAAGAGTAGTAGAAAGTGGAAACCACGAACAACTACTATTTGCAAATGGAATTTACGCTCAAATGTACAAATCACAGCTTACTAATTTATAAAGTATTAAGTATAAACTTTTGAGTTATGTGATAATATTTATAACTCCACATAGCAAAAGAGCCACAGTTCCAATTAACTTATTGGATTGGCGACATTTCAAATATTAAATTAAAATTACAATACCTATGTACATATTATTTTTAAATAGTATAATAAATATTTATTTCTTTTTACATATTGTTTTCTATGCCATATTTTAATTCATAGGATAAATTTTTCATATTTATTAAAGTATACCTGAATATATTGAATACATATGTATGGAAAAAAGACTGTATAATTTCCCCGGAAATATTGAAATAATGCAAAAAATTGTTTTTAGAAAACGGAATTAAAACAACAATTTTATAACAATTATTTATTAAATTTTTTACAATATTATTTATGTGCATTATCTAATAATTGCAAAACAATTTAATACTTTAAGTATTCACTGGTGATTTTAAATCATGTCGATAGAGTAGAATATCACAAAATGTAATAAATATCATAAAGAAGCATAGAATTTTCATTATTATTTACATTGTTTGTTTTATTTATGTAGAAAAAAAACAGCACACACCGGTATTTAAAAAACTAGTAAACACTGTACAGATAATAAATTAAGGCATGTTTTGAGGTGTGGACAGATTCGTGTGGGTAAATGGATTAATCGGCAAGGTGCTTCGAATTTTCGGTTCATAAGATTTCGCATAAATATCGGCTGATATTTCACTCAATGGTATTTCAGGGTCCGTTTTAGATTTCTTTGCAGCCTCATCGACCTCCTTCTTTACGTCACGTTCCAAATCCTGCAACACAAAGACAAATCAGCGATTGCAAAAATATAAAGAACACAACAACGATTAAATATTAAGCACACTTAATGGAAAAATTAAAAGTGCAAAGGGAAAAAATATGAATATTGACCATAGCATATATAAAATAAGGCTCAAACCAGTTTTCAAAACTGGATACTGCAATGGTTGTATTTCAATAATATTGCTTTAATATTTGATAATACAATTATCAAATAATAAAGGTGTAGGATAGTCACATTAATTTTATTGGGTAATATGGGATCTATTAAAAAGCATGCCGTTGAAAATATGTAATATGATTATAATAATAAATATAGGTATACTTTGCTAAATACGTGCAAATTGCAAATAATATGTTAATCACTGAAACTAATTAACAATCATTAAAATATAAACTGGAAATACCTTCTGTCAACAATATAATTGTGATGACATTTTGTGTGTGTGTGTATTTTATTAATTTTTGAAAATTATACTGAATTGATCGTAATAAGAAAATCCTCTATTTTTAATTTTAAAGTTTAATGGTAAAAAATATCAGAAAGGTGCGTTTGAAGAATCTACATATTCTTTGGTTTAGATTGATTGACATGTTTTAAGGGGTTATCAGGCAAAATATGTCTGATAAGCGGTTCGTAGGATTTAGAGTACACATCGGTAGACAATTCTGCCAGAGTGATTTCTGTATCAGCCTTAGCTTTTTTCGAAGCATCGTCAATCACTACTTTTGCGTCAGTATCAATTTTCTGTAAAGAAATATCAATTATATCCTGACACCTCCAACATAATATATTTTACATCCTTTAAGAACTAACCAAGTTCACAAGTAATAAGAATCAATTTATTGAACTTCATTACCTTTAACTCGTCGGCCGTTGCCAAGCCGGATGAGAGTATTTTCTCTTTGAAAGATGTGATGGGATCTCTAGTCTGTCGCACTTCTTGGATCTCATCGCGGGTTCTGTAACTTGTTCCCGGATCCGACATAGAGTGGCCGGAATATCTGTACGTCACCATCTCCATGACAATTGGACCTGTTAAAGAAATGATTAAATTTATATACACAAAATGACAATGTTTTGACATTCTGTGTCTTATTTGTAATGCATTAATTAAATTATCTACAAATGAGCTCCATTACATAAATTTATTAATGACAACAATTTGTATGTTCTATTATTTACGTTCAGAGCATGATAAATGTGATAAATTTTGTAATGTAAAGGATTCCATATTTAAAAATTTAAAAAAAAATTTTTTTTTGGATATTTTTAGATCAGAGGTATTCAACACGCGACATGCCTTGAACATTTTTCCAGCAAGCGAGATTCATCAAACATATATTTATTTATTAATGACGAAAGCAATGAAAACCGATCTATTAAAAAAATATTTTTATATAAAATTTAATTCTAATATAATATAAAGTTATTATGCATTTCGAATCGTTTGGGTTGGCCATTTCAGTTTTAGACTGGTTTTTTAATAAAATTTGCTGGTAAATTCCAAATGACTTGTGAAACATGACACTTTTCCAATAATAGTTATTATGTTTTTATATTTAAATAAAGTACCTTTTCCAGAAGTACAATGATCAATTGCAAATCGAGTAGCTTCTCGAGAAGCCAACACGTCCATTCCATCGACCCATATTCCGGGAACAAAATCTCCCCTGGTGTAATAAGCGGTGCTGGCCGAAGCACGTTCTGCACTGGTTCCCATACCTAATGAATAAATAATGTGATATAACAATCAATGTTATGATATGTAAATTTATTTCTAATTACTGACCATATCCATTGTTTTCACAAACAAAGATACAAGGAAGGTTCCACAGCTTGGCCATATTGTATACCTCGAAGATTTGACCTTGATTTGCGGCACCGTCACCATATAAAGCCATACAAACTCCACCGTTGTTCTTATATTTCGCCGCAAAAGCGACACCTACACCCAATGGAACCTAAAAATATATACACTTTATAAATAATACTTTTTTTTTTAAATTATACAGATAATATATTTACGCACTTGAGCACCAACAATTCCATTGCCGCCATAAAAGTTATGAGTGTACATGTGCATGGAGCCACCTTTTCCACGGGCACATCCTGATTGACGACCGGTCAATTCAGCCAAGACTCCTAAAGGAGGGACTCCCATAAGGTAAGTCCAACCGTGAACGCGATAAGCCGAAATGAGAGAATCTTGGGGTCTCATGGCGGCCCTCATGCCGACAGCGACAGCTTCTTGTCCTACGGGACATATCGTTGCATTATTATTATTTGTATACCTTTAAGTAGAGTGTATGTAAATACCTGAGTATAAATGGCAAAATCCTCTGATGATTTTCTCCTGATAAAGATTACCAGCTGCCGTTTCTAACCTCCTGATGACAACCATCTGCTTGTACATATTGAGTGCATCGTCTCGGTTGACAGAGATACTGGTCGATGGTCCTTCATCCAATTTATGAAGTTTGTAAGGCTTAAATGTTAATGCAAACTTTTAAATTAGACTATTTATAAAAACAGCTGATTTCAAATGTCAGTTACATAATATTGCTTTAATGATGTTTTAAAGAATAATCTGACTTATTATACTAAAAATATAAATGAAATAAAAGTATTAAATAAATATTTTGATGGTTTTTGTTTAAGTATTGATTAGATTGTAAATAATAAGTACCTTAGCTTCAAACGAGGCCTCATTGGATGCATAGCGAGTGCCTTTGAATGGAAATGCGACGCTAGCTTCCTATAAATACGAATGATCAAACGAGTAGAACATAAATTGTACACCAGGTTATTAATAAACAAATAAACAAAATAGTTTCGTGGATAAATCTGACGCGTACCGGCAGAACTGCGGAAGAACGACCCAAGATGTTGGAGCACTGCTTGATGAGCCACTTGCCTGACATGTTACCAATCTTGATGGATTCACGACTCCTGACTTCACTCTTCACTCTTCACTGCTTCACTACTTGACGACCACTGCCAACTCACGGAACAACCACAGGACAAACCAAGGTCGAGCCACTGACAGCTCGGGCTGTTTACTATGCTTACAAGCAGCCAGTCATTCAAACATATCTTAAATAATTACGCAATCAAAGATTTCATCTTAAAAAGCAATCATTTAATCTAAAATATTCATTTTACAAAAATAAATAAAACATGTTCTGTTTACTGCTTATTTTTAATTTGAAATCTTAAAAAAGTAAATAGATAACAGATAGAATGATTTCAAATTAGATATGGCTATTGTGATTTATCATTAAACAATATTATCAAAATGTATACTATTCAGGATCATACGGCATTATCTATCAACGCTTCTATTTCTTCAATATTCAAGTCTTCAGAACAATCATCTTTTTTCAAGCTGGATGTGATACTTTTTCTTAAAAATGGTTCATGCAACACTTTGTATAATTTAGACGCTTTTCGAGGTCCTATCCCTGGACAATTTGAAAGTTGAACTTCTGTCGCTTTAATTATTTTTTCAAGCGTTCCAAAATTTGTAAGTAACGTAACGGCATCAGTTTTGTTTACGGGTTTTATTGAAGTGAGTGCGTTTACAATCTAAATAAACAATAATATTAATATCAAATTTTTGTTTTATAATATGCTGTTATTTATTACCTTTTGATATGGATCATTTTCGACTTTCTCCATTATTCTATCAGGTGGTTTGTTTTCGTATATTTTATAAGTTTCGATTATTTTTCCTGCATCTTCCGAATTGAATGCTAACATCAAGGTTAAATCAGCCAATAAACATATTCGAGTTAAATTTTTAAGAGCCAAATGAGGATCCGGTACGTCCACCTTAATAATATTATGTTTAATTAACAGAAGAACTTATAATAAACATCAACACACTCACCAAAACGAGAAGCACTCTTAAAGTATAAGCCTTCCCTAAAGCCTTTAGCCGATCATGTATATAATCCGGATTCATATTGTGATATCGTATAGAAAGAAATAATGCACAAGTGGTGACTCCCATAACATAATCTGGTATTATTTCAGAAAACTCCCATGGAATATTGGTTATCGACGAAATCAATGGATTACCTTTCTAAAAAGTAAAATATGTTACTTACTGAATTTATGTAAATTTCATGATTTACTTACTTGTTTTGGATTTACTAAGATACTAAAGTTACTCGATGAAGATGTCTTTGTGCTGAGTGTATTTTCTGAAAGAGTATTTGTTTTCATTAGTTATGGAAATCAGTAAATAGCTTTGTAATGTATTGAAATTGTGTTTGTAAAACTTATTATGGATTATCAAAATATCGTCTGTCATACTATCCAGTATTAAAGTTTGTTTTTATTTGTCTCTGTAGATTAATTCATTGGTAGAATAAATAATAAAGTCTTTTAATCAATTCTACTTGGAACCTATGTTTGTTTCTCTATTACAATATGTAAAAATAAGAGCACACATCAGCGGTGCTAATAAATAATCAAAATACAATATAATTATTACTTACCAGTTGCTATTTCGTTTTTTTTAATTTGTTTTTCTGGTGATGGTCCATCGATATCTGGGATTTGTGCAAGAATTTCATCAAAAGTATCATCCATGGTGCTCCTACAATATAGTAAAGCAAATGTATTATTTATTTTTTAAAAACAACTATGAATATTCCATAATCGCGCATGATCGATGTTTATTTATATAAATACTGCAGATATGATGTTCGTTGATAACAAACATACTGTGAATAAAGAAGCCTGCCTCATCGATTGTGATATAATATAAGAGCAAAGCTGATTGGAGTCTGCACTTGCACGCCTGAGAGTCGAACCACCTACCCTGATGATGAACAGCTCCCTCAGATTGGCTCAACAGTTCCGGCAAAGTCTTAGTTCAGGTCTTTCACTTGTTTTATCCATCCCCAGAATTAACACACCCATAAACCTTCATGGGGAATTCAAGTCATATGATATTGACAAGTGAATTTAAGGTTATACTAAACATTTTATAACAATAATATTATTATTTTGATTAAAAAATCTGAAATAGAGGCTGGTATATAATTTTCTCAATTATTTATAATATTTTTTTAATCAATTTATAAAATTACTCATTAATATTATTTTTTACCTTTATTTCTTGTACAAAATACTTACAAATGTGATTTTATAAAATTTTCAGGTGAAGTAGTGCCGGTTTTTAAATTAGCTGCATTACATGGGCCTCGTATCGCTATCGATGACTGGAGGGGCTCGGCTTCTTTCGGAGGATTACTGAGAGCAGCCACACGTCTCGCTGAATTAATTAACGATTCCCTCGGTAACTAAGTACATACAATTTATTTTGATCAGAATATCAAATATAAAATACTTTATCTTTTACAAAGGTGGACAAAACCAAAAAACTATAGCTTATATTTGTCCCGGTGATTCATCTCATATAATTTCACAATGGGCAATTTGGATAACAGGCAATATAGGTAAAATAATAAATGTGTTAGTAAAATTCATAGTAACGATTTGGTTAATCATTTTAAAGCAATTCCACTGAGTCCTCTTCACCCTCCTTCGATGCTGGAATATTATTTGAAAAATAGCGGAGCTTCACTTGTTCTATCGCCTTTAGAATTACAACAAAACTTACCAAGTTCTGTGGGGAAATCTGTTTTAAATGTAGACGATTCTCTGATAGCTTCCGCCTTCACATCGCCGACAAATAAAGGTATGATAAATATTAGAGACTAATAATAAAATCTATAATACATAATAGTTTCAGAAGATCTTGTCGAAAATAAATTTAGTTTTGAATCAAATAATTGGCTCGATGGAAAATTTTATGCCTCAAATGATGCACTAATTTTATACACGAGTGGTACAACATCAAAACCAAAAGGTAGTTTAATTCTAATAGAGGGGATGCAGTGTATAATATAAATATAATTTGTAGGCGTTGTGTTTAGCTTTGATCAAATAGCAGCACAAATAAGTAGTCTTCACAAAGCATGGGATTATAAATCTTCAGATATACTCTTGCATACTTTACCTCTACATCATGTTCACGGACAGATCAATAGTGTAAATGCCGGATTGGCTGCGGGTGCTAGGATTCGAATGCTGAAAAACTTTACATCACATTCTGTAAGCTCGTAACATTTTGCACTACTGTAAGAAATTATTAAGTTTTTAATTTTTAGGTTTGGTCACATTTACTCGGTATGAATAAGAAAATCGTTCAAAAAGCCACAATTTTCATGGGTGTTCCTTCAATGTATACAAAGTTGATTGAGGAATATGATAAAATATTCGCTTCAAACACTCGACAAGTTGAATACATAAAGTAAGACTTAATTTTTCTATTGATAATTACCACAAATAAGTTTTATAATCCAATTTTAGAAGTTACTTAGCCAGCAAAGTAAGACTTATGATCTCTGGATCCGCTCCCCTTCCGACTACAACATTTCAAAGATGGCATGAAATATCGGGACATCGATTGTTGGAAAGGTAAGATTTATAAACATTTGACTGTTGGATGGAATTACATTTTTTTTAAATCAGACTATAGTACATAAAAATTGTAGAATTGAATCATTTTTTTTTATTTATTAGGTATGGTATGACGGAGATCGGTATGGCTTTGAGCAATCCTTATTTACCAATGTCAGATCGAATTCCTGGAGCTGTTGGTTTACCATTGCCGGGAGTATCTATCAGAATTGTTTCTTCAGAGGTTTCCGGTAAAAAGAAAGCAGTAGTTGTCCAAAGGAGTTCTGCTGAGTTTGAGGTCAGTTATAAACATATTTACAATTTCCGCAAATATATTCAATTAATTAATACTTTTTAGATTAAACTGCCGACTCCAGGTGAGAGTGAAAAAAATTTATTCCAAAAAGAGAAAAAAGAAGATACTTTTGAAAAGGTAATAAATCCGATTTATAATTTTTTTATAAGGTGTTGATGATGCATTTATTTTAGTGCAAGGTTTTCTTTGAAAATAATGAAAGTAAAGGAAGCGTCTCAGGCGAGTTGCAAGTTAAAGGAAGAAATGTGTTTAAAAAATACTGGGAGTTACCCGAACAAACTAAATCGGAATTCACCGAAGACGGCTGGTTTAAAACCGGTTGGTTTTAATTTTTAATATCGCAACACAAGTTATTGATAATGATTGAATTTAAGGCGATACTGCAATTTATGAAAATGGAACTGTTAGAATTTTGGGAAGAACCTCCGTTGATATTATAAAATCTGGAGGCTATAAGATTTCAGCTTTGGAACTGGAAACTTCCCTTCTAAACCATCCAAATATTTCTGATGTTGCCGTTTTTGGATTGCCAGATATAACGTGGGGGGAAAAGGTTATTAAAAATACCTATTTTTAATTAAATTCAATTAAAATGTGTATATTCTTAGGTGACAGCTGTTGTTGTATTGAAAAATACAGAATCACTGAATCTTGAAGATCTTCGCAAATGGGCTTCTGAATTTATTCCAAAATATCAATTACCAACTGTGCTT
Organism: Agraylea sexmaculata; assembly: GCA_022606485.1. Classification (NCBI taxonomy): domain Eukaryota; kingdom Metazoa; phylum Arthropoda; class Insecta; order Trichoptera; family Hydroptilidae; genus Agraylea; species Agraylea sexmaculata. The sequence goes on from JAGTTH010004834.1 coordinate 28,656, forward strand.
CATATTATGCCCGAGTAAGTCATTCAATTTAAAGATCCTAAAACATGAAAAATCAATAAAACAGTCCTTTTTCATGCTAATTAATAAAAATTATACTTACAGATTGCCAAGAAACGCAATGGGAAAGGTGAACAAAAAAGAATTGAAACAAACATTAACCAAGTAATAAAACACAATTATATTATTGTTAAACACATGTGTCGTTTATTCTCCTATCCTAATTACTAATAATGAAGAATTTCATGTATTTGAAACTGAGTGAATGAGAAGAAATAAATAAATAATTAAAACATTTGACACAAAACCAAACACAAATCTACATAATCAGTCTTTGAAAACAAAATTTGTATTTTAGGGAATGAAACTTTTCACATTAATATTCCAATTAAAAAAAAAAGTGATCGATTATCAAAACGAGAGAGCTCAAGATCCGAATTGCGAGATTCTTCTTTAAAGAAAATTTAGTACAATTTTTAGTCAGCCGCAGTAATCCTAGTAATTTTATTAAAAAATAATTTCTCACATTAGTCATAGTGAAAATACGTGACAATGCATTTTTATTTATATTGTATCTTAACGATGAATGAGTATATAAAATTTAAAATATAGTTAATGGTCAATAAAAAGCAAGCTCATTGTAGCGTAGATTATATTAACTATAAATGCAACCAATTCTCGATAACCATAACATTGTTTTAACAGATTCATTTTACAAGAATATAAAGTAGAAATTGTTATTGTAAATGTAGTTTTTTTTTCATGACTAAAATGTCGAAATACATTCCTACGTGTTGTTATTGTATAATATATAGTGAGACTTTCTAGGTCTAAAAACATTAATATCACTATATATTTAACATATTTAGTAAATTTATAATACATTAGTAGTTTAATAGTAGGAAATTAAAAAAAGGGGACAAATTTGATATGACCAACTAAAATAATTTGGATAGAAAATCAATTCTTTGGAATTCCCACATATTTCATCATTGACATTTATTTTTGGATTAATGTTTTTTTATTTTAATGATTAACATTTGGGCGTGAGGAGGGAATGAATGTCACTAATACAGAGTATTATTAAAATGGATATTCGGGAGATGTTTTATCTGTTGGCACTCTTGATCTGCTGTAGTTTTTGCCTCAAAGCGTCCATTTGTGGTTCGGTCCTGCCGCTTGTTGGATGTAAATTTGGTAGCTGAAATACAAACAAATATTTAATTGCCATAATTTCAGATTTAAAAATCGATTGTAATCTTACATCGTATTTCGGATCAATATTATTTCTTCCGTTATCATTGGCCGCATCAGCTATGCTTCGATTATCGATTACAGGAGTTCTTGGTTGAGAATTTGAAGCGGAACCTTCTCCCATGCCGATTTTAGCCTAATTCAAAAACAGAATCTTCAGTATTATACTCCAATTTATTAATTAAACATTGAGACTGTCAATCGCTGGATTAACAAAAATGATTATCATATTTCTACGTAGTAAAAGGAAAAATACGAAAATGAAATTACATCAAGAGCAAATGCTATTTTAATAAATTAATTAATTAATAATTGGGTTTAAATAAACCTTCTTCGTTAGAGACGGTACGTCAAGTTGATATTACACCTTCATCATCACTATTGTTATTTTATTCCGATGATATGGCACAGGAGGCGGGAAATCAACTTTAATGTTAATTTCCTATAATATCAGTGAAAAACTTTACAAAAATACAATTCTGTTGACAATAGTTAAAATATATTCAGAAAATGGACAGAACTTACTTGTAATGCTTTAAGTCTTTCAGAATAGTATGAATGTCCTTTTGCTCCTTGACTATCTGGATCACCTAAGATATTTTAAAAACATATTACGAATCACATGTTGAAAGTAAAAAAATTATAATTAAAATTACTCGGTATGTTGCCCATCGTTGAAAGCGGCAAAGTTGGCATGACGATCGGCTGTGTTATGTTTACACGTCCAGATCTCAGTCGCTCGTCTTCAACTTCACGAAGGCCTCTATCAATATAGTCTCGGAATAGTGTTGATGTGTCCTTCATACACGCCCAGATATCGACACCGGGATGTCTTTCCTGCACAATCAACCAATGATTTAATATAAATAAAACTCAGCAATATTCCTCAGTGAAAATAAATAATACCCTTAAATCGTAGAGCTGATTGAGAGCCTCTTTAGTGTGTTCTTTTCCACCAATTCTTTTAAGAATTTGAGAAAGTTCTTCTTTCACCATACGAGGCATTTTTGGTTGACCTTGCGGATCACCGATATTTTCTTTTTTGTGTTCTTCTAATTTAGATGTCTACAATTTTAAAAAATTAATACAAATTTTTATTATCAAAATAATTATAAAACCTTACTTTGAAAAGTTTCAATAGATATGCGTGAAGCTCTGATTCATTAAGGTCGGGAATTTGAGTGAGATGATTCATTATTGAGGTTCCTTTTTTCTTTAGCAATGTGTGTACAATAGTTTTTATTGTTCTAAAAAAAATCGATGAATAGCATATAACGTTTAAATGTATTAGTATGTTTTTTTTTAATTGACTACCTGAAAGGTGTATCACTCATTTGTGCATCCTTCTTCCAATAAGAGCTTGGATAGGATTTGAAAAAGAGATGGAGACGATACAATAACTTGTCATAATCCAATGCGTCTGAATCCCATGAAGGTAGCATTTTCATCACTTTCCATAAACATTTCAATTCCAACTCTTGATAACGAGGCGACGGCGACTCTCCGGCAACTGACTTGTCGAGTAAATTAACCAATGCACTGAAACAGTATTAATAGATTAAAATTTGGATTAAAACATTTATTTTGCAAGACACAAAAAAAATACAAAAATGAACCGATAATTTTCGAGCTACGTAACTCACTATTTGAAGAAACTGACCCATTGAAAAATTAAGAAGAACCCTCAAAATAGAAGCCTTCAACCACTTCATCGAGAAGTCTCAGATGCACTGGTTCAGTCATATCCTGAGAATGGCCACCCATTGGTTGCTGAGGAAATTACTTCAAGTAAAACCTCAGGACAAAGAACCAATAATGCCTTACATAATGCAAAGAACAATAACAAGAGCCTGATAATGAACAAGGCCTAATTTAAAAGGCTTAGGGCCCCGACTTCTTTAAAACAAAAGATGATTTTGCAGTACTTACATAATCACAGCTGTATGGTCACTTCTTTCGAGAACTTTAACACAGACATTATTCACAGCACGGATCAATTTATCATCAAGAATAAGGAGACGAAGTAATTGATCGATTAATGCGCCGATTGTTTGTGAAGATGCATTCTGACCAGCTTGTCTTCCTTCATAGAACTAATAAAGTGTGTTAAAATTTTTCCATTATAATAATAAAGTTTTGTGATATAAATGGAGTACATACTGAAGTAAGCACGGTCATTAAGAATCTATAGCCGTTTAAGATGTCAGATTGATCAGGCGCTTGACTAGAACGCTGCTGCAAAAGCTGCAACTGTTCCACTATAGACTGAAGGAGGTTTTCTTCGTAGCGATTAATCATATTTGCTCGGTTCGATCTTAGTATTCCATCCATTTGTGATAAGGCACTCATAGCCACCTGTTTTTGAAAAATAATAGATATAAAAATGGTTTAAAAATATATATTTGGCTAAAATATTACCGATAAGTTAGGACTGGCGATTGATTGAATGGTTTTCATTAATAAAGTGTCAAATTCATAACGAGCCACTGGCGGCTGTGAAAGGGATGGCGAGCTTTGTGGTAATACTGAAGAAGGCATTGAATGAATGGGCAATCTAGAAGGCGGTGAAAGTGCTAAAGTCCTATAAAAAAATCAAAATATAAGAAAAAGTAACAAAAAATTAAAACAGTATAAACATCTTACATGGGTAAAACTCTGGCGGTTGGAACAGCGGGAACAGAAACCGGTTCATCGAGGAAACTGAGATCCATTTCCTGTAATACTGGTTGTTTAGTAATTATCTGAATATCGTCCTGCATTCCCTTTTCAATTTCAGCAACAATATCTGGGTTTAAACCAAACGGTCCACTGATTGGACGTGGTTGTTCACGCTTTCCCATTGGATGCACCCTAAAAATTAATTTGATTACTGATTGGTACAAAGATATAAGACACAACACCAAAACCAAATAAAAATTGAAGCAATAACACAAAAACAAAATAATATGTTTATTTTAGTGAAATTTCAACCCATTCCGCATATTGTGATAGATATAAAAATGCATAATGGGTTGGTAAAATTATGAAAGTGTAAATAATGAAAATGAAAACACACAACATAAAAAAGGGAGATGAAGTGAGTGATAAATCAACAGATACTCTAAGCTTTCTCCAATCATGTCGGAGAGCGTCGTAAAAAAATAACTGGGACACTAAACACAAGACAACACAATGTATCTTAAGATCATCACGTATTACGTTCCCAAACGAAGAGGCGGTCTATCCGGTGAACACTTAGGAGAATCGACCAGCGCTCCTTTTGTAAATGTGGCATTAAGATCACCGTCCCCGTCAACATTTGGCAAGCCTTTATACTTCATAAGTCTCTCCCTCAAATGTTTCACTGAATCCGGTTTCAATTGTGCGAGTTTCTCAACACAACTGTTTGTCTTCAACAATATGTTACTTAACCTTTTTTCTTGGCTATCACTATTAAAATTATGAAAAAGAAGCTATAAGACACATGTGAAATGAAATTTCAGTGATTCATGTAAAAAAAAAAACAATGAAAGCCTTCATTTTTTAAACCAAATCAAGCACATTTAAGCAAATAAAATCTGATGTGATCACATAAAAATCTATCGAATCTTTTATAAATAAACTCTTAATGAAGATAATATTTTTATGTAACAACAACAACACAATTACTATAAAATGATTTATGAAAATAAGTAAGACAAGCATGAAAATTCTTGTAAAATAAAATTAAAAACATGAAAAGACCCGGATTCAAATCCTGAGCCAAGTAATTATTTTTTTCAATTTAATACACTTTGATATATTTGTATGTATATTCTGTTTTAAAAATTATAATAATACATTAATACTTCATTAAATCGTACCTCATTGGGGGTGGTAAGTATTCACTTGGAGGCTCATCCTCTTCTTCTTCATATTCTTCTTGATTAGAATTTGTATCAATTGTAGGCATCTTAGTTTCCTTTACCTATGATGAAAACAAAATATGCATTAAAAAATTAAAAACATTAATAATTAATATGTATTACGTCTTGGGAAACTGGTCGTCCGGTAGGATTCTGTGGTAATAGCATTGTTCTCCTAGTCATCGTATCTCTTCCTTTGGCTGCACGTTTGATTCTTTCTTCTAATAGAGAATGATCTTTATCAGATATCTATAAAAAGTTATACAATATATTTAATTAAAACATTTTAGATGTGTGGGGTAAAATTAAATAAATTTATTAACCTGTCCAATCATTTTATATACTTTCTCTCCTTCGAGGAAGTATGCTTGCACAACACAATTTAAAGCAGCATTTCTTACAGAATTATCTCGATCGGATATTTGACGAGCTATTTCTTTTAAAGCGGCCGCAGGTGAAGGACTACATATTGATATACCATAACTTTCAATTAACAGACCGAGAACATCCAAACATTCTAAAACATAAAATCACAATAATCAAAAATATTTACACATTAATCTTTAAAATCTTACCTGTCCTTTGACGAGCATTCTTGGATTTCAATCCTTCCATTAAATAACCAAATAGTTTGCTAGCAGAATAAACTACGCAAATTTGTTTCAGTAGGCCTTTTACTCCGTTTCTTACAGTGTCTTTGGGATCTCCAACCTAAATTATCATATTTATAATAAAACCCTTTTTTTAAGGCTAATGAAAAAAATATATGAATACCTTAAGAACAAGATATGGGATGAAACAACTGGCTTCATATTCAGCCATGTGATAATCTTCTTGTATCAAAAAGTTAAACACTGCATTTAGATACTCTAAGCCCCTCAATAAAACTGAGGGATTTGTATCAAAGAAACGAAGAGTTAACCATTTAAATATGAGATCCAGATTGGAAATTAGCGCTTGACCATTATCAGGCAAGTCCTCTAATAATGAGTCTATTGCCTTTATGTGATACCTAAAACAAAATATTTTTTATTTACTTGTATAAAGAATAAATAAGTAAGTATTTACCTGAAATCAGCATGGAACATATTTGCCATTAAAATCTTATTAACACCAGCAGTTGTCATCTGATCTCTTAGTAATTCAGTGAATTCATCTCTGGGCGTAACAAAGTTCCATTTGAGTACTAAAAATTATATTTATAAATATACATATATGTAATTTAAAAATCTATTTAATAAGGATTTTGGTAAACAAACAGAACCTTTTAGTTTTTGGTCATCTATAATACGCTGGTTTTTAGTATTGTTTATTGGTAGAAGGGGTGCTAAAGAATCGGCATCATCATCTTTTTTTCCTTTGGCTGAAGTTGTAGATGATGACTTGACGAGACCCTAAAAATATAAATATTGTTAATCTAATATTGAAATAGTTTTAAAGAAGAAAAATACTAGAATACCTTAGTGGGTTTGGCTTGGCCTGCTTTCTGTTGGCCACCTTGTGCTTTGGCTTGAGCTCCGCCTGATTTAATTGTCTTCGATTCTGTTTTCGGAAGAGGCTGCACTGGTAAATTAGGGCGTGCCTTGTCAAGAGCGGCTTGTACAACAGATTTGGAGCCAGGCTATTTTTAAAATAAAATTATACATAGTCTAATAAAATTATACACTAAAATATCAAGAGTTACTTTTAATTTTTCTGCCTGTCTAGCCATAGATTCAGGCCCAAGATGCAACATGAAACCAAGAACAGCATCACTCGCACTTCTTCTCACTTCAGCACCTCTGTCCTCCAAGGCAGAATATAATAAAGGAACACACACAGATAATTCTTCACGGGGAATGGATTTGGGAGGTGCTAAAACAAAAACAATGATCGTTATATATTATGTAATTAAATCAATATTATTTGATTAAAAACAAATTACCAGTGGGTAATTTTTCTGCCAGCCATGCCCAGAATTCTGCTTTCAAAATAGGACTGCCAGATTTAAGTGCATCGTGAACCATCTCTCCTTCAAAAACTGACGGTACTCCACACTCACTTGTTAAAACATTAATACACTGAAGAGAAGCTGATCTAATCCATGTTTTTGAATCACCGAGACCTATAAAAATATATTTGTTATAATATCAAACAAGTGAAGGTAATCCACAAATTAAAAAAGAATTAACTTCACCTTGAACAATTCCCGGAAAGAGTGTTCTGATGTGAGTTTTTGCTTTCGCTCCCATCGCAGACATTATACTTTCACATATTTGAAGAGCTAATTGTGCTATTTTAGAATTGGAATCGACCAAACGTGGCACCAATGCTTGAGGTAAGTCACCAATTGACGGTTTTATCAATTGTGCATCAGTAATCATATTTTTTACTTTTTCTAAAGCTTCATTTCTTACCTAAATTTTAAGTAAAATAATTATTATTATGATAAAAGAATACAATCTTTTATTGAATTATTTACAGACCTTCCAATTTTTATCATTTATTTCTTGCAACAAAGCATCCGTAATTTGTGGACTGATATCAACTCTAGTACGGACTTCTTGTATCGGTGCAGAATCTTCTTCAGCACCGACATCATCATCGTTATTGAAATCAACATCTTCACCCATTGAACCTTTACTGGCCGACTGTCAATTTAACTGATTATTAATTTACTTAACACAAGAGTAAGTAGTGTAATACATTTTTTTTAAATTAAAAATAAAAACACCTACCTTACTCATTCCTCTTATGGGTGTTGGTGCTTCTTCATCACAATTTTTCTCTAACTCTTGTAATATTTGTTGTTTTACAGCAGGTTTTTCACCATCAATGAAAGACATTAAATTATTACCCATATACAAATGTAAGGTGCCCAAGAACCCAACGGCTGCAGAGCGCACAGCTGGATTAGTAGCGGCCAATGCTTTTTTCACATGAGCGAGAATATTTTTAGAATTAATCCTGAAATAATTATTTTTTAATTTTAAGAGTTACGAGTGTATAATAAAATTATGTATAATATGTAAACTTACGCCATTCCAAATTCTTTGATAGCATTTGATAGCCAAGCAAATATTTCTGTTTGTACACGAGGACTTTTCTGTTTATCTAATGCATATTCTAAAGCTCCGCATGAAACATAATCTAGATTGGTTGATTCGGATAAAGCGGTCAATGCTTCGGCAGCTGCTTGTGAACACTTTGTATCAGATAATTTTTCAACAATGTCTGATAGCACGCAGTCTACGCATGTTCTATGGAGGAAATATATAAATACAATACATTATATTAACATAAAATGAAATTAATACTGAGAAATACATACGTTGAAATGGGAAACTTTTCAGCCACTAATTTCACTGCCTCTAGTCTGGTTTTTAGAGCTTGGAAATTTGTATCTTTTAAACCAGGTTTCTTGTTTAAAACTTTGATTAGGACTTGTGAGCTAACATCGGAATTTAAATCGGGAACAATTCTAATAAAGTTTTGAACTGACTCTAGTCTAGTTTTCCAATTACCATCCACCAAACCTAAAATTTTGTGTTAGTCAAAACTAAATTCATGTTGAAATGTATTCAAAATTTATTACCGTTCATTATTGATGGATCCAATATCTCTTCTGCCTTCATATCAACTTCATCAGGGCTCATTTCTCTCTCAACAACTTCTCTAGTCGATGCAGATTTACCCAAACTTCCAGCTTTGGCAGGTCCTGTTCCACTACCTGGTTTCTTAGCAATGGGTTTTTTAGCTCCAGCTAAAAAATAGGCAAATGTACAAATTGTATGTGTGTATTTATTAAATAAAAAATATGATAAAAAAATTACCAGTAGTAGGTCTTTTAACAGGTTTAGGCTGTGCTGATCCTGCTTTAGAAGCTTCAGATTTAGAAACAGGAGCAGTCTTGGGACGTACTTCTCTTTTTGGAGAAGTCACTTTTACCATTATAACAGCCTAATAATAAAATTATATATTAGATTAATCAATTTTAGGATATTTAAATTTTTATTATTACCTTATCACAACATTCTTTGATTTTTTGTTCTTTCAGACTGTCTAACTGTCCAATAAATGGAGATATATTCTTTTCACCCACAAGTTTAGTTGCAGTTCCGAGAGCTTCTGCTGCTTGATCGCGAACAATTGGATCTGAAAAAAGCATCATGATAATTAAATAAATAAAATAGATACATATATATTATTTAGTATTGTATCTAACCTGCACTTTCCAATGCTTGTAAAAGAGCTGGTACATAAATTTTCAACATTTTTTTATTAAGTGCAGTAGGTTGTGTATTGGAAAATGCACGAGCCAAAAATGAAGATGTTTCAGCTTTGACTGATGGATTTTTATTGTTTAAAGCTTCAACAATATCTTCAGCGATGGCTTCGATATTGGTCTGTAAATCAAAAGCACAAGGTGAATTTTTTTTAGATGCATACACTTTAAAATTTCAAGAATTTACTAACACATGGATACATCGCATCAACTGCTTCACGTAGTGCTGAGACAACGTTAGGCTTTTTTTCCTTGAACTTTTCTAAAGCACAAGGTATGAGAGCAGTGGTGTATGTTTGGAATCTTTTTTTAAGACCAGTAGCCATCATCGTTACACATCGTCCAGCAAAGGCAACCAATAACACATTTGTATCTTTAGATATAACCTGCAAAAAATAGATTTAACAGTTATCTAGCTAACTATTTTATTTCAAAAGATCTAAAAATCATTATCATACTTTTTTCATCGCACGCACTAAATCGCCATAATCTCCTTGTTCTAATTTGGGAGCGGCTTTAAGCAACCCTTCCAAAGTTTCCAATGATTCTTTTCTATCTTGCCACTTTTTGGCTTCTAATTTTTCATAGAAATCTTTAGGCAATTTGGAAAGAATGTCAACAGGATCTAATAATTCATAAGGATCCACATCTGGTACTCCATTATCTCCATCAGCTTCGTCTTCATTATCTTCTTCCCCACCATCTGGTAATACATAGACAATATTTCAGTGATTGCATTATTATGTGTATTGTCTTGAATGTGCAATATCAAACCTTCATTTTGTCCACTAGATTTAGCAACAACCGCTTGTTGAGATCTAAGATATCTTTCGGGAGTCACTTTTTGACCAACTTCAGAAAAAGCATCTCGTAATTCTTGTAATACCACCGGTTGCAATGGGCTTATATGTGGTTCCAGAGCAACTCCTACCCATCTAAAATAAGAAATATGTTCCAAGTAAAATTTATTATCTCATTAATAGAGTATGAAGAGTATGAATTGATTTTTAAATTACTTGTGCATTTCCACAACCAGGGCCTTTCCTTCTGTGCGTACATCTTTATCTCTGTCAGTTAACAACGGGGATATCTTTTTGACCAACAATTTTATACTGATTACTTTGTTTCCGAATTGTTTAAGCGCTGTGGTCATTGCACTCACACATGCGGCCATAATCTTCGGATTTTTATGTTCCATACCTTTTGTGAGTTCTTCTTGAACTGCTTCTTGTTTTTCAATTTCAATATACATAAGGGTGACCTGAAGTGCGAGCTCTTTCGTTTTAGTTTTCGGAGCTGCTATACATTTTGTTACAATGCCAGACATCACTTCACCAACAGTTTTTCCAGCATGTCCACAATTTTCAACAAAAGCTAAGGCGGCTTCCAATCCTAGAAAAAAAATTTTTTTTACTAAAACTAAGGACAGGCCTTTATAAGAATATAATTCAATGAATGACGATGACAAAAAATACAGTAAATTTATTATTAAAAATAAGAGATTAAAAAATTGATGATAATCCAAAACATCAACTGGGTTTTGGATGTTACAAAAGTCAGATTAAAATTATTGGGTCACCCTGTGTATGAGATGAATAGTCGAAACTATTTACGATAGAACTTACTAATTGCGTGTAGTTACTACTAACAACAATAAAAAAACATAAATGTATCCAGATGTGATTGTATAATCCATGAATGATCAAGAGTGAACTTTGAAAATCATATTAAAAAATACACACATTAAATATTTTTCGTTGTAGACAAAACAAATCAAGAATTATGTCACGCTCTACTGAATGAATATAATAAAGATATGTATAAGACAGTGACATCAGCGAGGACCTCATAGGTAGGGCAACCGATCATGCATAAAGTAAATCAATTGAAAATGATAAAAATTAAGGCAAACTTAATAAATATTGTGGAGAATCATCTAATAAAAACCACCATTACCTTTTTCTTGAGCGACGGCATTGCTGTCGATGACAAATTTCTTGATAAGTCCTAAATATTTATTCCACTCGGGGGACTTTTCATCGTCCAACTGTTTGAAAAGTTTACCAGCTTCTTCATAGCCGGTGACTCGAGCTTTCCACAGCTTATGGACACACTTTTCTTCTGTGGGCAATTTCTTGTATTCTGATTCTTCTTCCATGGTGCCGAGTGTTATTGTTTATTCCTGAAAATGTAACAGAAATGATAAAAACCTTTCAATGAATTAATATCAAATAAATCAGTTTGATTGGAATGATGGATGGTTTGTGATGATATGATGTGAAGTGCTGATACTTGGTCAAGAACTGACCGGACAAGGACGGCGACCAGCTGTCACTACAACTGAGGGGTCTTATAATATTCAGCGCAACAAATAGTTTCTTTACAGGATAACATTACCAGGGACACAGGGATGACAGTGATCGCTGAAGGACTATAACTGTACTAAGATACAGGGCTATTGGGGGTACAGGGTACGGGGTACGGGGTACGGGGTACGGGGTAGAGGTGCGGGGGTACTAGCAGGAGCCAGGAGCCAGCAGTGTACCTGTCCGTGTTCCTGTTCCTCGTCACAACTGATCAACCGTCATCTCAGGCGCAGTGCCTAGTGTTGCCACAACACATCTGTCCTTCAATATATTCTTATTTTATTTATTATTTTTACTGTATATTCTTCTATTTTAGTTCTTATTTAATACTAAAATACCGAAAAACTAACCAATGGGCTTTACTTTTAATAAGTAACAGTATAACTTTCATATAAAACAAAAATGTTATCCCAAAATTTTTGATTTATAAAAATATGTTAATGACAAATAAAATCATAACCATTTTCATACGTATAACCAATCCTATAACGATTTCAAAATACAAAATATAACAACAATTTTTTTAGGTTTATGAAAGTAGCAACATCGGTAGTGAAGGTCAAATATTCAAATTTACCGGTGAATATCAAACAAACCGACACAATACGTTCGATAAGGCTAATCGAAAAACTTTATTAAAAACAGTATTTAATAATAGTTTTATTCATTGATAATTGAACATAATAATTGATGTAAGCTTTATTTATAATAATGGGTAAATTTACGATTTCTTATAATCGAAATGAGATAGACGATGTGATACTGTAAACAATATTATTAATCCGCGAACGTGATATCTTTTGCACGAGACCTGTTTTAAAAATAAAATTAATACCCATATGCTTACGCGATTTTAAGTGAATTAGGAATAAATAGACGAGTGTATTTCACGTGACAAATATGTGAGTTTTCATTTCAGAGGCTTCAAATCGATTGAAATGACAACTGAGTGCACATGTAAGGGCTGTGGGAAGTTTGTTTTTTTTCTTTCTCACTATTAATATGGGGTATACTATTCAATTTTTTAATGATAATTCTTGTACACTTTTATTTATCGCGTATTAGTTGATTTGGCATCAGGCAAGTGTTTTTATTATTGTGCAAGAGCATAATAATTATGAATGGACAAGAGTTTTATTCACTGTGTCTAGTATTTATGTTTGGGATTTACCATTTATGTGGGCGAGATTAGCGGAAAGAGAGGAAAAGGAAGACCGAAGAAGACGTGGATGGATGTGGTTGGTGCTGCTCTTAAGAAGAAAGCAGTTAGGAGCACCAAGAATAAAAGAAGATGTATGACTAGAATAATGAATCTAGAGGAAGCAAGGGAGATATGCAAGGACAGGAGTGAATGGAGAAAGATTGTAAATTTATAAATCTGAGTGCAGCAACAGACTGGGCCAACCCCGAAAGGAAGTAGTGCGTCACGATATTTACCAAATATCTTAATTTATTTTTTTGAAGCTCTTCGAAACTTTAAATATGTTTGAATAGTGCAATTACCAAATTTGCGCAATTATCTTGAATATATGTATGTATTCCACTTATATCGACTGATTTTTGGTTTATACAGAATAAATATGAATATTAAATTTATAAATGATTGTCAGCCGTGTGGCAGTGTGGCAACCCTGACGTATTTTTGACGTTTGTGGTGTTTATATAAAGAGTGGGCCTCGCTTTCTAACAACAGTCAGAGGCGGAGGGCGGAGCAGAGCGCTTCATCGCCGCCATTGTTAGTCGGGCTGCTTGTATACTTGTACAGCGGCTACTAGTGCTCCTGTGTTATTGTGTTTAGTGGCTTGTTACTCGCTACTAGTTACTCGCTACTCGCCACTCGCTACTCGCTACTTCTACTCGCAGGAACAGGAGACAGTGGTTAGTGTTCTTTATATTATTGCGCTACGCAGGACGTTATTATTGTTATGGTTGTACAAGTACGAGCTTTTTTATTTATTATTTTAAACGATGTATTTACTCTGCCGGCTTGTTTACAAATCAATTAGTTCTTTTTTTTTCAACTTGTATTTTTTATGTTATTGTTTGGATATTTCTTGAATAATTAATAATATTAATATGAATAGTTGTTAACCTCGCTCACGCCCTCTCTTCCGTTCTCGTCGTCTTGCTTGTGATTCTTGTGACGAATGCTCGGCTATGGATACCGCAGTTATTTAATATATAGAATGGCGACAATAATTAGTAGTTATTAAGGATTTAAAATATATTTGGTATAGGTTTGTCCTTTGTGCAATAGTGTTTATTCTCCGCAGTCCAGGTGCAGGTTTTCTGTTAGTACGCGTACTATTTATAGAAACGCCATATTAAATCTGTTTCTCAAGTAATGTACTGGTCAACACGTGTCGAACCTTCAGATATCCATGAAACTACTATAAATATGTCACACGTGGCATTTCCTCTTGCACAATATGTTAAATGTATTCTTTATGTGCTTATATGCAAACCTAGAAGAGGATGCTCAAACTTATTTTGTTGTATTGGAACACTGCAACGATTACATTTATTATTCTCCGATATTTACAGTGGAAGATGGACAAATTTAATATTATTATCGGATTGTTCTGAATTCTATAATTCAAATAGAGTAACACAATCTACCGAATAATAAATATGTGACAGTTTCTTTATTCAGTGTCTTCCGCCAATTTGTAAAATGCATGTAAACAAACACACATGCGTTGAAAGATGAAACTTAAGATGGTTGATATTATTTCGGCCATTAAAATGCACATGTAATTTTTTTACACGCACGTTACATATTGAAAAATACTGTAGATTGTTCAACTATTTTTTACTATGTTTCTAGTCCAAATGTCGAAATTTAATTATGCCCAAAAAGAAAATAACTAGGATAATTCTTCTATGAGTTTATAGTTTTTTTTTTATATATTTGTTTGCTGTTGTTTTTTTATTCTCCATCTTCTTTTTTGTTTTGTAAACCATCGTAACCCATTAGATTATCTGTTAGGTTACGATGGTTCTAATTTATGTATATGTGTGTAAATAAATAAATTATAGTACAAATTTATTGCAAAAATGTGATACTATAACTCTTGGGTTACGTAGTTAACATTTTGAGAAAATCGATCCTAGATAATTAATTGTAAAGGGTTAAGTTTTAAGTTAGGAAGATATTAAATGTATACAGGCGTAAAAGGCATAAAATATTATAGTTTTGTGGTGTGATCAATCACGGCCGTTTGCAAGGAATCTTGCATCCGAACATTTGCTCTACAAATATAAGAAATAAAGAGTATGTACTTTAAGAGATGTATATATAGCTTTTATCGGTTCAACCTTTACCAATAGATTTTTTTTAATATGTAGATCGCCTTTTATGAAATTGTTATTCATGATATGATTTCTCACGCCAGTCTTTCTATTGAATGTTAGCAATTAATTATTGAATCAGCTATGATTTGTGGCCTCAAGTCTCCTTCCGCTGTATTATAAAATAATATCGAGAGTAGAATACGCGGAAGCGGAAATCTGTTTTATATTGTTTTTATATCCTAAGTCTTAATGTTGGTCCATTTTGAACTATCATTGCTAACCTTGGCATCTGATAATCGTACCAAAAACGTTAATTTGCTTAAAGAAAATGAATCACTTCAATATTGGAGTAAACAATTTTTTCTGATTGTTTCCTCGCTGTCAGAATATTATAAATCACCTGTACGATAGTTCTAGACTTATATTCTATGATATTATAGTCTTGCGGTGTGACCAATTGTGACCGTTAGTGAATAATCTGGCATCTGGTAGACTATTGTATTCCTGGGTGTTGTCTTACAAAATACAATTTCATTTAATTGGCACTTACTGGCTCATCAATGTGTCGTTACAAATCAAAAATTAAAAAAAAAAGAGTTTTGATATACGTTTTAAAGAAAAGTTTACATAGAATTTACCTAGCTAACTTTCCTTTTTTCAAAAAAGCTTTAATACTTTAAAAAAAAACGGTTTTATTCCAAAATGGCTTAAGAATCTAGTAGTCTACAAATCAAATTCGCTTAACTGCAAATTGACCAATCAGTGCGCATTGTTTCCCCCACTCTATTTTGACAGCGCTGTGCACATGTCACTACGACTTGCAATTATAATAAACGTATTAAAATAGATTCAGAAATAGTAACAGTGCCTCCAGATTTCGCCAAACGAAGGCTATCAACAAGAAAACCAAAAATAAAAGCTTAAATACGCACTGTGCATTTCAAAATCGCTTAAATGTTTAATAAACATGCATTTTTTTATAATTTGTGCTATGTTTTCATTATTTTAATTTACATTTCCACGATTTCTATCCCAATAGCTTTCCCTTTATAATAATATTTTTGAAATATGTTGTCCTGAAATAGTGTGAAACGAAAAAATTGAATATATCGGAATGAGCAAGATAAGCGTTTTTGATTTTCAACGACATCTAATCTAAAATAATGTCAATTGTACTGTAATTGATATAAAAGAATAACATTATTCGCAATACAGTTCAGTTCCATAATCACGAACTCAACATTGACCTGTTTCGAGTAAAACGACTTTAATATATTTTTTTTGCTATCACGAATATAGGGAAAAGAAATGTAATAAATGCATATGCGAAATTAATATATTCAACGATATATAATATGTCAACAATCTTGTTGCTCTCGAGTGTCTGGTTTTAGGGACTACAATGTTGCAGGTGGCCACAGCCCGCGTATGTGTGAAGTGTAGTGAATGTCACATTCCAATATGTCAGAGTATTTTTTAAAAAGATATTTAAAAATGCATATTATAAATTTATGATCGGTTAACGAACAATTCGGAAAGAATGGATTATGTTCGTTAACCGATGACCATATGAAACACCAGCTGTTCTCACACAAAATAAATATTATTATTAAACTTAACGTGGATTGTATCGTTATTCGTTAGCATATTTGGCTACAAAACAAACAAAATTATAATAAACGCGTCTTTTTTAGATATGTCAATTAATTATTTCATGGATTCATTCGCTTTGATGCGAGACATTTATTGCGCAGCTCGCGCGTGGAATGTTTGACAAGATCTCTCAAAAAACACATTTTTCGGCTTAATTTGTAATGTTTTGAATTGTGTTATCGCTTCTTGTTGTTTTTATTTTACGAAATGATCACTTTGTTTTGTTTGACCCATGGTGTGTGGCTATCTGTAGTCTCTGGGTTCGCCGCTCTTTGTGTTTTGCTCTGATCGCCATTTTACTATGCGAAGTGCGTAGTAACTATGTGTGTATGTATAGCGAAACATTTGCACAAACAATATCGATTACTAGTGGGGTGTTATGCGTTATTATCTTGGTTAATTGTACGTATTTCCATATAGGATATATTAAATATAAAAATAAGGTGTAGTGACTGGTACATAAATACTCTGTGCGGGTGGCGCCCTCAGAGCACTGAACTCGTCTCCATACCCTCACCAAATCATAAAATACTCCTCTATATCTATATGGATATATGTATCACATTATATGTACAATTAAACTTTATTGAAGTCAAACACACATGTTAATGCTTAACGTCCGAAAAATATGTCTAAAAGTTAAATTAAAATCATCCACGTGCAATGAACTTTTATCTTTAGAAGCG
The DNA here is from genome assembly GCA_022606485.1 of Agraylea sexmaculata. Taxonomy (NCBI): domain Eukaryota; kingdom Metazoa; phylum Arthropoda; class Insecta; order Trichoptera; family Hydroptilidae; genus Agraylea; species Agraylea sexmaculata. The sequence continues at coordinate 46,054 of JAGTTH010004834.1, forward strand.
CCATGCAATATTACGTCGTACATTTGAATATGCCTGGTCACGAATACATGTACACGCAATGGAATTTTATTTAGCGAGTTGTAGAAACAGCGCCCCAAGCGGCTGATACACGAAACCTTTGGTGCTACATCTCATCTGTGCCTGCTATGGTTTTGACGTATACGACATGTCTTAAAATAATTAAATATAAGGAATGGTACATTAAATGTAACACAACCACGCCTTCATTAATGGTCGAAGTTGGCTAGTTAAATTTTTCAATTTATTATTATTTTAAAAAGTTTGAGAATCTTACGTTTTTACTTATTAGGTGATTGACCGCCTGATTTGAATTTGTATTATTATAAGCATACGTCTTTGAATTCATGAAACAACAATAGTACGTAAACAAGAATATAACCTCAAACGGCACACACGGTCAGCAACCTGAGACATAATGACAACATAGTTTTTACAGTCAGCGACCTTACGCGTTATGACAACATTATGTTGTCACACTTGTTTTTGTTATTCATTTGAACGTGACCTTGAAAATGAATTTTGTTTTTGTTATTCTATAATGACATATATTTACTCATTATAATAACCGAAGATTCACAAACTGTCATAATAAATTATTTTATTATTATAAAAAAAAAATATACGAAACAAATCTTAGGTCCCTTTTAGTATATTTTTTTAATGATCGTATTAGAATTACAAGTTCGCCTTTAATTTATTTGAAGTTCCACTGTATCTACACAATTTAAAAATCCGGAATACAAAACAATACTTGATTGACTGGTAACATTGATTTGTCAAAAAATAGATTGAATGAAATTAGCTTTTATATTTTTTAAGATGGAAAAGGGTAAATTCGTACTCGTATTGCATAGTGTCATTCTTCTATTTAAATATATTGCGTTTCAAACTAAAAAATCGTTTATCCGTATTCTAGTTTGCCGAAAAAAATGTGTTTAGTAAAATGTATTATTTATTTCCAATGCCATTTTGTTTCACAAAAATAGTGAGATTGATTCCACATAACGCGCTTTGCACACTACAAGATCTAAATACTGTATAATCGTTATTGACGTTTACTCTATAACTAGTTTTTCCTGATCAATTGGAAAGTTGCAGTCGTCCAATGCGACAGTGATATAACAGCTTGGTTTTTATTTATAAAATTACTATTTTCGTTTTGTGTGTGGAAAGGCAACCTTTGTTTCGCATTCACTTGAACATCGGCCAGATGAATGGAAAAATGCGTTTTAAATAATTTGCTAAATTTGAATGTCTTGACTCATCGAATTTGTTTTCGCTAGAATCGCATTTGATTGAAGCTTTTCCGCGAAAATAATAAAAAAAAATGTTTTGATGTGTGAAAATGTTTGTGTGTTTAAATAAGCAACAAGGGGGCGGAAAAGTGTGACGTTTGAGGCCTTTTGGTTAATTATTTTATTTGGACGATACGGTAAGTGACTTGTAGAGGAAACAGCACGTTGACGCTTATGTGGGCCAATGTCATGCACCTGGAAAAACTTTAACTTAATGTACATATTTATACCAATCTAAATCCAGATAATCTAGAACAGTGCCGCTGAAAATAATCTCCACTGCAGATCGAAACCGGCCTCTTGACAATATATTTTTTGACCCGAATACTTTTATGTAAAGACATTCAAATATCGCCAGGATTTTGATAATAACAAAACAGGTCCTCGGGTTATAAAATATTGATAACATTCACCGTGAATTTTAACTACATTTTAACCGCATTCATGATTATCGATTTACTCATTTTTTAGTGCAACAACGTGATTTTATACGTGAATGGGTGAACGTCCCAAATAGTTTAAAAAGAATGCTTATATGCACCACACCGATACTACCTATGTATTAGCAGGCCATTCAACTGGATGTTTAAATATTAAGAGATGATTTTGACAGCGGTTACACTAATATCTTGAACTATCGCAACTGAACGTGTGTGGTTCCCTTTAGGGCTGTTAGGGTAAGTTTGCTCAAATAATTTTGTAAATAAGTTTTGTATGACAACAATTGCACAAAAATTAATCCAGCTTGTAAGATTCAAAGTCTGGATGAGGAAAAAGTGAGGATAGGGCATTTATTACCCTTAGAGTGATATAGAGTGACAGCGTCTTATTATTGCTAGCGGAAAGAAATATCGTAGCCACTAACAAGGTGACCCAAACTGTAAAATAATTTAATTGAAGTAATTTTTTTAAATACGTATTATTTTAGTGAAACCTTTCCTCCCTTCAAAATATTCTCATTGTTTAATTGTGATCAGTATTTATTATATTTTAAAATAAAAATTTGCAATTTGAAGCGCGTTGATGTAATTTTTTTAAGATTTTCATTCATTAAATCTATTTAAATGAACATCAATCTCGAGTTCTATTATTAAATTGTGAATATTTATAAGAAATCAATAAATGAAATACACGGAAAAACTGATTTCTTAAAATATTTCTATTGTAGGATTATTATCCACATTATAGGATATTACAAACAACGCTTACTTCAAGATTTTATTACTTCATCATAATAAATAATAGAATTAACAACATAGCCTGGAAATTCTTACATAGTTTTCATACTGTTTGTTTTGTATATATTAGTTCTGGGTTAAGGTGTATAAATTATTAAAAATCTAGAATTATTTGAAGGGTTATGGGTTATCGAAATGGTGTTTTTATTTTCAAATATTAGCTTATAAATAATTTATTTTTGCGTCGGTTTTGTAATGGAAATAAAACTCGGATCATACTGTTTTTAAATATTCAAAAGTCTGGGTATTCCTTACGGACTCAATCTGAATTTAGAGTGGAAAAGTGCTCATTAAATTAACTGTCCATTTTTGTACTTAATAATAATAAATTGTGTTGTGAAAATATTATCGCTATAAACGGATCTAATAATAAATTTACTTCTTTGTCGGGGGTCGTCTTCATCTTCGTGAGATATAAATAGATGTTGTTTTTCATCTGATGATGATATCACTTATAATAATTTTATTTATTTTTAGAACATATAACACATATATTATAAAGTGTATTATTGAAACATGTGCAAAATCAGTGTTCTGTTTTAATCTCATTAGAATATGAAGCCATGTAGGGGTGACATCTTCAACCCCTTTACACTATTTCTGACCTCGATTATACTTGCTGACGCAGATGAAATTATTGTTTGTCTACCACAACACAAAACTAAAGGTCAAGAATACTTAACCGGTCGGTTATTTAGTTGGAGAAGTTGTTCAAAATTACTTTGAAGCATACCCCGTGGGAATTGCTTCGTTGTCATTTGTATTAATACAACTTTCACATACTGTTTGTTTTTTTAATGTTTGTAGAACGAATGCCAAATTTTGGACTAATTTATAAATGGCCGTGATTGGTCACAGTGCATAATTGAGTATGAAATGGGCACTGAAGACACGTTGCAATTAGCGTGACTTGTTTTTAATTGAACTTCAAATATTTTAAGGGATTAGCATATTACATGTAATCTAACGGAACCTCAATAAATATGACAAGTCTTATTTTTTTAACGCATGGATTTAAATTTACTGCGTATTACAATAACATTAAACATAACCTCACATTGTTTTATGATTATCTAGTCATCTTTATACCTGCTAAGACTTGTTGGTAATCTTTTAATATATATTTTTTTAATTTCAGTAAGGCTGATTTTTTCCATGCTTGAGATAGTTTACTAAGTAGCCTGATACGGCACTTACTAGGGGACAGAAGTGCAAATAATCGGTTTCAATTCTTAACTGATGTTAACTTGGGCTTACATGAACAACCAAATTTATTAATTTTATATAATTACAACTTAATGGAATACATTTTTATGTAAGGTCTGGGTATCATTTATGAGAATAGGATTAATGACGTTATTTACTAAGCTATCTTAATTTACTACACATTAAAAGCCCGGCCTATAGTATAATATATGACAAAATATTGCATGACGCTTCTATAGATAAAAGTTCATTGGTAGCCTCTGTTAACCAGCGTTTTTGCTCATGGGATAAGAAGCGTGGCTATAAATACTGTGGTCATGGGTTCAAATCCCACTCAAGTAAAGTTTTTTTAAATTGATTTGATCGGTTATTACGATCGATCATCGACCATCGATCATCTTGATCCAGGTTTACTCTGGTTTCCTGTATTGCAAGGTAAATACTGATTATTAAGCCGGTGACCTGTGTAACTAGTAATAGTTAAGATTTCAACCGACAAACAATTAATTAACACGTTGTTGTGTATTAAATACCCTTTCTAAAATAAAAAGCGTAAATAAAGAAATAAATAAAAATGATTACTATGTTTATTACTGTAAAAACACAATTGAATTTTGTATTGCATACAAAAGTGCAGTCGATCCTTGAGTTTTCATATTACATGACATCACTGCAAAACATTAGCAACACTTAGCAATCCTCCATGGAAACAGGGGAAGTGTATTGTGATGTAATGGAAAAACTCTTGCACTGTGTGTCTTGTAACTTCAAGGAGGCGAAACCTCCATTGAAATATTCATGTGCATAGTGAGTATTTGCTATTTTAATGGTGTAAGAATACGGTTTGGAGAAAGTGTCGTTTCCCTTTAAAGAATTCACAAGTATTTCTGCACACTTCGCAAGCATGATTTTTTCTCTCATACATAATATTATAAACTCCTTTGTTCCTCTTGATTTGTATTTCTTGACACGTAAACACATCCACTTCCACTTGATAAATAATTGATGATAATTCACACACGTGAATGTCAACAGAACATCAAGATCTAAATTTATTAAAAGTGTCGCGAATCAAAGTCAATGTAATCAGGAAATCTCCACATGACTACTTCTCACACACTTTTATTATAAAAAAAAAAACAATAATAAATTTATTATTAAAATTGCCGATGCGCAATTGTTCGCGATTATTTTATTACTCATTTTTATAAGCGGATGAAATATATATATTTTTATCGTCGTTTACGCAATATAATTTTTTTATATTTAGATATTAAATTAATTGTTTCTATGATTCATAAACAGGGCATTTTGTGATTATTTAAAAATTTGTACACATATTAAATATGATTTTACCATATAAGTTAAAAACATATATTGCCAAGTTTTGTGTGAGGTCCGCTTTGCACGATTTAATAATAAATCACTTTCATTGAATATGATTTCATGTTTACTATTTTTATTTATTATAAATTGCCTTTAGTTAACTATCCAGTTTTTTTTTCACATATATAGAATTAAATCATAATTACCTACCTATTTTTATTACTCTTGTGTTGTGCAAAATCAGTTATATATAAAAAAACAATACCTAAATTAAATATATATTGCAATATTATGTACAAACAATTATTAACACAAGTGTATTGCACTAAATAAAAATAAATAAAATATTTTTTGAATATTCAAACCATTGCGTTATCGTCATTTGTCAATATTGTAGATAATTTTCAATTATTAATTGAGGGGCTGCGCGGAATAAGGGCGTATACTGAAATTAATAAAGTATCTTTGATAATAGATAAATGCCCATCGCAGGATATACATACATACATATTATATTAAGTTTTTTACGGAAAAGGGGCGTATGCAACTATCTGCTCTTATATTCCATCCAACCCCTTAATTTATTTAAAAATCTCGCACCCTGTTTGACTTTATAGAATGCAAATAAATATTTATAATTAGTTTAATGTCGTTTTGAATAAAGATTGCACAGATAAGACACGTCCATTATCTACACATATTGCAATCGATACTTCTAATTGAAATCTCACATACACACGCTATCTATGAAAATATCTTATATTTATATTGTGATTTTTGCTCAATGAGATTATGATTAAATGGCGTAGACAATTTAGTTATATAATTCTTCAGCAATGTGACGCAAGCACTTGAGATCGATACTGTATAACTAATATTCACGTACATTGCTGAAAAACTAAACAATAGACCGTAATATAATATTCAGTGACTCATTAATATGTCATCCGAAGAAATGAGGCCAAAAATATAATTAATTCATTCATCAAATGTTTGCTTTCGTAGATTACTACGTGACAAAGACATGGAGTATTTCAATGAATAAGATACTTTGTCTCCAGTTTATTTATAGAAATGATCATTAACATTTTTTTTCAGTAACGTCGTTGTTTTATTTATTGAGAAAAAAGAGTTTTTTGTTTTAAAATTTAAAAACATAGCCTTCACATCCGTTTTATATAAAAATCTGTAATGTTTTTTAGGCGAAGTATTTTAACTCTTAGTTAATGGATATATTAAGTAATGTTAAAAAATATCAAATATACAGGATGGACTTGAATTAACTGAGAATATTTTAAAAATGGTGTAATATATTACATTTATTAAAAAAAATATATTAATAAAAAATTAGAAAATGATTAAAAATATCAATTACGTATTTAACACAATACACAGTCACTGATTTGACTGTACTGAGTGCTTTACAGAAACAGCCGGTTCGAAGATGGTGGCCCAAACTCGATACCAAAAACACTACTAATATTTTTTTCGGTTTCACATAAAAATATATAGTATTTTTTATACTAAAAAATTGCTCAGACGTCTAGTTTGTGATTTTGGGCGATTTTCAGCAGTTTAAAAATATACAGAAAAGTGCAGTTAGTGCCTTTTAACAACGACAATGTATATATTTATCAATTAATGAGGTTAACGACCCTCATTAGCTGTGATCGAGGTTATCGGCATCATATAAGAATTACATTTTATCTAAAAATATGAAATAAATGTTTGTCAACAAACATAAGTATATGTTTTGTAGTTTAATAATTCCACATGAAGATTTCCGCTTACGGATGGAATTAATTGTATAAAATACGTATGAAGAATATTGAATATGGGCGAAATAAGCACATCCTCCTAGTTTCTGGCTCGATTTCAAAATTCAACTGTATCGATAAAAAATATAGGATTTTTTTTACAATTTACCAATTTCTGATATAAAATCATCTTTTTGTTTCAGAATTTAGTCTTCGTTTAGCCGTTTTGAGAGTAACACGTTCCATCACAAGTGTGTAAGTTTATACTTTCGATTATTAATATTCACAATTTATCATCACATTTTTTATATATTAAAAATGCTCACCTAGTCTTTTTACGATATTTCTCGATAAATGATATTAGTATTATCTCATTCCTTTGTTATTGGATTAAACTAGACAAAGGCGATTGTGATAATTTATGATTACGCATATATCTGACATGTATATTTTTTAAAATTAATATTAATAATACAATTTATCGGTTCTCGTACTAAACAATTTAAAGCATACAGTATGTAAAAGACGTATGTATGTACTTTGATAGTAATGTCGTTGGGAAGTTAATCCATTTAAATGGAAGAGGACAAGTAAAGGGGAACCCAGGGAATTAGAAGACTCGTTAATAAATTAAAACAATCGTATCCGGGTATATAATAGTTCATTACAAAATAACTGTAATTTATCTCTTTTAGAAGCTTCAAAGAAACACCAAAATGTCTTTAAAATTAATTTAATTTAGTACGGCTTTCATTTTATAGAACATATTTTATGATCGGAAACTTTATACTGGGTTGACTTTTCTTATTCTTAATTTTTTAATAGCAAATTATTTAACTAAAGTGTGTAATTACTATTATTTATTTTGAAAAGAGTATAATATATATATAATAAATTAGCTTAAGCACGAATGATAACTTAATTGCTTATACCATAAACTTTATAATTTATTAATTAATTTATTACATATATAACTAGCATAATAGGAAGCTCATGAGATAAGGCTAGTGACTCAGGTTCAAATCCCGATCGATTATGTCGATTCAGGTTTACTATGATCCTGGATTGGAAGATGAATTCCCATGCGATTGTAAAATTTAAAAAAACCCCAGTAATATTTTAAGAGAATATGAACGTGTGAAAAAAGTCAATCGGTTATTGTGACTTAAAATCCCTATCGATTGTCTGGATCCAGGTTTCACTCTGATTTCCTGGAATGTGAGGTGAAAACTGAGGCGATTATTAAATAGTCGTCTTGTGTAACTGTTGAATTCGATAGCCTAAGATTATTTTGTATCTTCTTAAAATTAAATAACAATGTGTATTTGTCTTAACGCCTTTTGACTAGATTGTGTTATTCATTTTCAGAGACAGTTTTTCAGTTGTTCTCTTAATTAATATTTTTGGATTTGTCATATAAAAGGAGCAATTTGTTTCTCTCGTATTATCAGGGATTGACCGTTAGTCCTGTTGGTATTTTTTAAAAAAAAATCCAAGTTATTTTTACAGAGCAATTAAATAAATGCTCCACAAGTTATAGCTGTAGTATGTAATCTTTATTATGGTAAGTTTCGTTCACCTTGTAGTCGGTGGCAATGATCTTGAATAGGCTGACGGTGGAATAACTGTGTTCTTGCCAATTTTTCAGCAATCATTGAAATAAATAATGATCGTGTCTTTTGATGGAATACACTAGTTTGTATGTATATTTAACAATCGTTGTGCATGTGAGTTTGTTAGCGTGGCGTTGGCGACCTTCTGCAAGATCTTTGGCCTCGTGGAACAGGTCGATTACCTGAGTCCCAGGAACTCGCCATTTTACCTTCGAAAACCATCGTATCGCCCTTATATTACGAGCTTTTGTCCCATGAAGGGTCATCCTCCCAATACCTGCCCAATTTTAAAAACGCACAAAGTAATCATTCAATTATTTGAGTACTTGCAATACAGGTGTTTTATTGTGGAGAGAGTCAACCTTGGATTGACGCCGCTTCTTTGTGAACCTTCTCCCTGTTGATCTTTCATACTGAGTTTATTTACATCATTTCAAAATCGACCCAGGTTGAGTGTATTTTTCGAATATCATCATAAAACCCATATATTGTTGTTACCATAGCGTTTATTTATTTATTTGAATACAAACGCTCGTGAGAGTTTATAAATATATAAGGTCGCTCCTACACATGCCCTTGTAGGTGAAAGAATCGGTGGAAAAGAGATCACTCAGATTTTATATAACAAAAATAATAATAGAATTACACAGTATGGGTATCGTTTAATATACAACCATTTTTATTTAGAATTAATATGGACTGAAAACGGCTTATAATTTACCTCCCCTTGAATATTCTCAATTCCATATAATATGTAGGAAAAATATCGATTATTAACTTAATTTTGCACATAGTATTCAAATACATAATGCATAGATTTGAATGCGCTTTGGAATCAATAATTAACCATCTGGCTATTTTTATATTAAATCAATTTTTTAACAAATATTCAAAGCTCTTAATCTTAAAAAAGCGTATCCACCGATTACGAATTATATGTATGTAGTAATTCCTATATCAAATGTTGAAACTTATCCAGATAAATCAGGGAGAGTAATTATCAAAATTAGTATAAATGACTATCTATTTTCAGTAATCACATTTAAGTAATTATTTTCTCATAGCTAAATTATTATATAAATCATAAGCACTGAAAATTTAACGATTATTAACAGCATGGATATTTAATTATCGACGATATAATTAAATTTCCATGCTGATATACTATATTCTTGTAAAATCCCAATTTTAAGCACATATCTTATCAACTGGCATTATTTTTCCTCGATTTTGCTGTTTTAGTAAATAATTGTCAATATTTCATAATAAATAATTAGACTTCGTAAATCTAGGATGTGTGATTTATAATTTATGATCATATTGATTTTCTTGTTACTATAAAATTAATCATTGGGTTTAAAACCAATCAATAGAACAACGGTTGAAATTTATTATAATTCTATGATTTTTGGACAGTCTTTCATTTGATTTAAATTTAATTTATTTTTATATTCTCTCCACTGAATCGTTGGCAACGTGCGTTTTGACAATGTCGACAGGTCGCTAACCCTTTCTTCCCCTGTTCAATATGTCCACTATATTATGTGATTCGATGATATTGAAATCAATAACATAAATATTAAGTTTGCTTTATAAAAAAAATCATATCGAATGATTGGAGTGGAGTTTATGTTGAGCTGTTAGTAAATCGATAATAATGTTTATAGAAATGACAGCACAGGACTATTTAAACACTTTAGTTCTCTTTTATTGAAAAACACGACGATGTGATATTTATTATTTACGAAAACAAAATTGTACCCTAGCCATTTTTACCGCTTTAAGATTATTTTTTAATAGGTTAGTTTAAAAAATCGCTATTGCTTTAAAAGCTTGGTACATATTATAAATCAATCAGGTTTTCATAATCAAACTTTAATGATACTTAACCTTGAATTATTTGAATTTTAATTAATTTAATATAAAATATCGCATTGAAAAAAAGCAATCTACACATTGACAGTTTACAAGGAGAGAAGAAAACTAATATTTATTAATGATAATATAACATATATTTGGATTTCGTTTAGTGTACACTTTCATTAATTATATGCCATATTAGCTTTTCTCTCAAAACTTCTCTCTCTTTAACTCAAAAACGGATTTTTAGTTGGTACGTTTTTGAATTAATAACCCAACGAGTTGATAGTCACACTTTGTGTATGTGTTTTTTTCTCTTATCTTATACGGAATTCACTCGACACTCTTTCTCCTTCGATGATTATTATTAAACAAAAAACGTGATTTGTCTACGGTTCTTGACAAATAATTGTTTACATTGTAAAATGGAACACACGTGATATAAAACTAATGAACAATTAGTGGAACGTCACGTAACCACGTGTCAAAATATTTATTAATCAATACACGTTGTTCCTTGGTTTGCGTCATTGTCGCATTTGTGATTGGAATCCGAAAATAGCTTGATTTTATAATTACATGTCTGTTCAAAGTCTTACGAAATTCACGTTAAACCCGTCACTTTAGTTAAGTATTATCTCCTTAGACAAACGTCATGTATATGTGTCATGATGATTACGATTTTATTATCAAAGGATTTTTTTTTCTTACATTACTTTGTTATAGAAGAGGTTTCAAGTCTCACACTCTTTCTCTCTGATGTTATCACACGTCTTATCATGTGTTTAATTGCAAATTTTACACCTGACAAGTTTGCAACCTTAAGAACGTTAGGAAAACTCTGCAATGTGACTGTTTCATCGAACCTAGTAGTTAGAATAAAATTTCCACCAAAACCACACAAATATTTTGATTTAAAAAAATAATACAAAATATATAATCACTTTTCTACTTTTAAGGCCTGGCCAAACTGAACGCGACTAACTGTTTGTGGCGAACTGTTAACGGGTGGAAATATCTGAAACTCCCGTGCACACTCAAATTGTCGGCTAATATTTTCGATATTTTAATGAGATGTGTTGTGTCGTAAATATATTATAAATAATTTTTTTAAATTTTAAATCACCTATTAGTGGCAACCATATGTATTTCCACTAACATTTATAAACTGTTGTCATTCCAAATTAATACAAATTGAGAAATGCACTGAAACTGTGTGATTATTTGAATAATTAATGATAACTTCCCCATAAAAATATTTTCCACTATTTCGTATAATCTTTTTGAAATCAGTTGAACCAATCGGATATCTTACACATTTTAACATTTTATTAAAGCGAAATTTTTCCCAAAAAAATGAATTACTCTCAGGCAGGATAAAAACCAATTTAAGTGAATTGATGGGATTATTTCAGTAATTATTTCGCTTTAATACACTTTAATTTAATTTTCCATTATGTCATGTTATCCATATGAAATTCAACAAATTTTATATCCGAAATATCCACGTTATATTCGCACGTCCAAATAGCACAAAATAAAAATAAATTAATATCGGTCGCTAGTTTAGCAAACACTTGCTTATTGAATGGTTTCAAAGTCCTTACTCTATCTATTTCTATTATTTATTATCGAGTGTTTGTAGATATATTATTTGGTTTGTCATTATCAATATATCAAGTAAAGAACATCATGATTGCTTAAAGTTAAGGAATTCTTTCATAGTTCTCATGTTTGCACAGTAGGGCATGACAAATATGTCATTTTCCACCCCACTGGCATTCCATTCATTCAAAAGAACTATGGATCTGGTTAATGAGGGAGTATGTTAGTATGGGTCCTTGGGGTTGAAAATAAGGAGTGAGAGCGACAGCGCGTATAATTCTCGGGAACAAACGAAACTGATGCGACTAAGTATATCTGGGATATAATAAAATTCGTCGTATCTCGAGGTACCACTGTATTATGATGATAATGCAACACAATTTTTTTAACGTGCAAGTCAAAATGAGTTATTTTAGGTGGAGTAGTTGATGGTGACGCAGGTGTTTTAATACGTATAAAATATATTGACAATTTAGTGTTTTATCGCATTTTGTACGTGTCGTCGAACAATTCTGAAGCGAACTGAAAACATTTTTGACGAGACTTCGTTCAGCAGAGAAAACCTTCACCGTCGGCAACAGCGCGTGAAGTACTCGATTCGTTATGCCATTTTTATTACTCACTTTACAGTGTTTCTCAATTTAGTTTCATTACTCGACTAATTCAATAACACAGGTTAAATAAGGATTTTTTGAATGCGCAGTAATTGACATTTTTAAACACAAAATATTAAATATTTTTAATCTAATATTAACCAGCGTCATAGCTCAGGGGATAAGACGCCTACAAATACTGTGTGCTTTTCTGGACCCTTTTAACATTGACCTGTTTCGAGTAAAACGACTTTAATATATTTTTTTGCTATCAAGAATATAATGGGAAAAGAAATGTAATAAATGCATATGCGATATTATTTATTCTTTCATACATTATAAATAGTTCAGTTGAATATGCATGACATTTTATCAATAAAATCATCATCATGTTGAGTTCGTGGTTATGGAACTGAATGTTTCGCATGCTCGGATTACGAATATTTTACATACAAGGCAAAACTGGATAAATGTTAATATTTATGTTTTTTTCTGGACCCCTTACAAAAAATATTATATAGAGGCGCTAATAATACTTTATAAGACGTCAAAAATATGGGAGACAAAGCTAAATTTGCTAAAATTAATTAATAAATTAAAATTGTCGCCAAAGGTGCTACTTTTATCGCTCGTACTGTTTATCTGTCACTTGTCGATCTTTCCAATAACATTACCGGCGTAATAGCTCAGGAGATAAGACGCGTGGCTACATATACTGTGGTCGTAGGTTCAAATCCCGCTCAAGTAAAAAAATAATAAATTGATTTGATCGGTTATTACGACTCTTCCAGAGTTAATAATAGTCGATTTCCACTCTCAAATTATATAACCTTCACTTAAAAAATATATTTTTAGTTTGTAAGCCATCGATTGTAAGCCATCGATAACCCGTTTTCTCACCCTTTTAGCCGAGGTATGATTATATGATCGGATGATCCTTTCTCTTTCTTTTGACATTATTTATATGTTTGTGACAATGGGAGATTATCTCAATAACTATCTGTTTGCTATAAAGAAATATTATAATTTTATTGCTTTTTGGTGAAAATAAAAAAAACTAGTTTTTCAACGATGCCTTATAATATACCAGTAGAAATTATTCTTTTAAAATATTATAAGATATTGTTGCCTTTGTGAAAGTGTGTATTATTATTTAATTCTTTATTTAGGATATCAAAATATCTTATGAATCACTATTATTTGCCAATCAATTAAGTGTCCAGGGAAGTCGAAATGTCCTCTACAAATAAAACTAGTGCATTCAATGAACAATTTTACTGAAAAAAAGTGTTCATTTATATCAAATTTAAATTTTATCTAACTTTTAACAAAATATTGGATATTTTGTAATCGACACCGACGATATTAAAAGGCGGACCAAGCAGGTGAGTTAGGCAGTGATAACATTAATTATCTCACTCAAACTCGTCTGCTTGGTCCGCCATCTTCATATTTATACATCCAGTTTTCTGGCATTCTTATCGGCGATAACAGACAAATTAATATACTATGTTCGTTAATTGCTTTACAAAACCGATTATATAGTTTAATTTTAGTCATACGTGTATAATTCTTGGTATGCTTTATACAATTGGTTTTACAAAAACACTAATTAAGACGCTTTTGTTTTGATTGAAAATTAATTTTCAATGCCCGATTTGTGCATATTTTTTTGAATGTATAATCTTCAACGACTGCTTTAATTTTCAGACACTTCCATTCAGTTTCGCTTTGGTAAGTTATCACATTTAATCTGAAGTCTTATTATAATAAAAGCTAATATTGCATATTAATAATGAATGTGTACTTTGAATAAAAGCCAAACCTGTTTGCATCAAAACATTATCATTTTGTAGATACGTTTTTGTGTTAATAACACATCGAATTGATATTATAAACGTCCTTACATTGTATCGGTCAACCAACAAGCCTTGGTACATTACGTTAAGTCTTATTTCATATAAGGTAATGAAATAAAAATAACTCGTTTCGTCTATGATAAGTTTTTTTTTAATATTTGCACAATCTAGATTCGCAAAACATGCACCTAATCGCTTGGCCGTGACCCAGAAACGTCACTTGGTTTACCTTTCCATCCGCGATATTATTTAACACATTTGTTGTTTTTAAATTTAAAAAATTACATACGTTTTCTGGAGAATTTTGTGTATCATTTGTATATTAATTTATTAGGCATTTACAACCGGAAATCAGAGTAAACCAACCTCGTGACGGTCAATCGTGATTTATTTATTTATTCATATGTACAACCACATATTCACATTACTATCCGAATCGATACATCAGTTAAATTAATTTTATTGATTGAATATTGTAATTATTGTAACCTCTGAATGCATTTTATAATTTCTATGAACACACTATTTTAACCATTATGTACGGCCTTAACCGATTAAATAACTGGGATAGTATTAATAATAAACTACTTAGTAATTATATCATTGAATAAGACATGATTGAGCTTCTTTTTATTTTAAATTATAGTGTACTTTATCCTCCATGTTAATATCGTATTATGTATGACCACAATAAAATATTATCAATGGCAAAGTAACTCTAGATAAGTCAATATTGATCAACACTAAACCAACAATATAATTTGTGTACTTAAATTTTGAATAAATAAATCTCTGGTTTGATGCTAATCTGGTCTAAATGAGTTGGCCCAATCTATTACGGCACTCGTAATTAAAAAAATGTCTTCATTCTTTCTCGCAAATTCATTAAATAATAACACATTGGGTCATTAATAAGGCATTGAAAAAACTATTACAAATATATTTTTATTAGGCTAAATTTTTAATATTCAATTAATTAACAATAATTTATTTAACAATGTGACTCACCTGTTAGTGGCCACCATATTTCTTTCTGCTAATCTTTTTTCTCCAAGGACTTTTTTGTTAAGTGTCGCTCATTAAATGAGCATTTTTTAGAATTAATATTTATAGTTAAGCCAATTACTATTAGATATTCTACTAGGTAATTTTTTTTAAATCATAGATAATATTTTAAAGAGGATAGGGGATACAACAAAAAAAATCTTTTAGACGAATTAATTAAATAATTATACAGTTTGGCTCACCCGTTGTTGGCAACTGTATTTATTTCCACTAATAATAATACTTTCATTCTATATCAACCCAAAATAAAAACTGTGTAATTATTCAATAATTAATTACAGAAATGATCAGGGTTAGGAAGAATCTAGACAGTAAAAAATATATTATTATTGACATGAAAATACAAGTTAATTCAGTATGATAGTGAGGAAATTAATTTATAAATACATACATACATAGCTTTAATTTCTTTTTTATTAATGAAGTATTGGCATTATATATCGGTAATATAAAACATAATTCAAATAGTGATCTATTTTTCATGTGAAAAATATCCCGTGCGTATTGAATTCAGATTGTTGATGAAAAAATATTTGCACAAAACGCATTTCAAAATATGCTTCGTTTATTTTGAACAATTCTAATAATTGAGGTTCTACCTTATTAAAAAAAAAAATGTATACATTCAGAATTTATGTCCATTTTGCTAGAATGTAAATTTGGTTGAAAATCCTGTCGCTGTTAATTTTTCAATATTGGGAAAGCATCAAAGCCGTGACCTCTGTTTCCGTGGTTGTAATAAAATCAGTATTAATAATGGAAGGTGTTCATGGGGTGGTGTTATGATATCGATATGTAACATTGACATTAATGGTGGTGGCCAAGGCCCAACCCCAATGTGAGGGTTTGTTGGTAGAGCCGCCTTTTAAACACGCGACAATATCGATCCACCAACCCCAACCTTCATACAACTAACAACTCTTTGTATTCTACTTCAGACGTTTCACCTTTGCTTATCAACACGACCTCGATCAACAAGGAAGGTTCAAAATAATGACCCGAGACTCGATATAAACTACCACATTGTTTCACAAGCGGAATTGCCCATAAACAAAGTTGTAAACTCTACAAGCTGTCTTCGAATAATGTTAAAAAAATCCCCATCGATCGCCTTGATCCAGGCTTACTCTGATTACCTTTATAGTAAGGTAAATACTGATTATTAAGTCGGTAACCTGTGTAACTAGTAATAGTTAAGAACAATGATTTAACACGTTGTTGTGTCTAAAAAAACAAAATTTGTATAAACCTTTTAAAAATATTTGATCGGGAATAATATTATTAAAATCCCGATTTATCGTCTTGATCCAGGTTTACTCTGATTACCTGTATTGTAAGGTAAATACTGATTATTAAGTCGGTGACCTGTGTAACTAGTAATAGTTAAGATCACCGACAGACAATTAACACGTTGTTGTGTCTAAAAAAACAAAATTTGTATAAACCTTTTAAAAATATTTGATCGGGAATAATATTATAAAAATCCCCATCGATCGCCGTGATCCAGGCACACTCTGATTTCCTATATAGTAAGGTAAATACTGATTATTAAGTCGGTTATCTGTGTAACTAGTACCTAATAGTTGAGATCATCGAAAGACTATGAATTAACACGTTGCTTTATCTAAAATAAAATGTAGCATATTACAATGAATTTATTGACACCTTAGGTCCAAATCTGCAAATTTATTTTTCAATAATAATTTGGAAAAAGTTTGAGAATATCTGATTTTTCTTTTGCGGCCGTGATTGGCAAGCACGTTGACAATTTTTCAACATTGTCATGTTTACAAAAGGTATTTTTAAAGGCCGTTAATATTCATTAGTACTAATCATAGTGTTGTCTACATTTATAGAAGAAAAAAACATAAGATCCTCAAACTTTTTCATATTATAATTGAAAAATTAAACTACAGTTTAACTGACAGTTCGGCACTGAGTTTAATTAATGATTAATTATCAGTAATAACTAAAATTTTGATGATCCTCAAATTTTAATAATTGATAAATTTCTACAACAGCAAAAAAAAACCATCGAATATAATTTGAATATAAATTTCGATGAAGACACGAGGAAAATTCTTTAATGAAAAAAAAATTGAATTGTATTATTAACTAATATGTTTAGGATAGTTTTAGCGTTATATAAAGAAAACTAATAAATATATGATATATATCTTTATTCAATTTTTACAAACCAGGGAAGCGAATTTAAAAATACCACACGCACAGTTTTTCAATATATTTATCGTTTTTATAACGTTACATTTACAATAATTATGGTTCTAATCTAATCAACGTTGAATGAATGATAACAAAGAAAATCGGGGAAAAAATAATTGAAATGAATTCTTGAGCGATACTTATTTATTTAAATTTCGTGTGTCAAATATTTCCATAGTGCCTAATGTAATATTGATAAATTCATATCCTTGAAACTCTCGTTGATAACTTATGATGTATATTTCCTGCTATTCAAAGCAACTTGAGACGTTTCTGTTTCACTTATGAATTAAATATTTATTTTATTATCAACAATAAATAAAAATTGTTATTATTTATTCCGAGAGATAATTAACAAGTGTGTACTGTATTATCGGTTATTTATAAGGGGTTTCCCATTTACATTCTGTTAAGCAATAATTAAAAAATGTATATTCTGATTTTTTATATTACTCTTTTATCGACAAACAGTTGAATTTACAAAGAGCCAAAAGAGCAATTTCGCCTCTCGGTAATAATTTAACATGCTGAAGATGTGTGATCAGTCTTACTTAATTTACTTTAAATATTCATAAACCTTATGTAGTGGTTACACTGTGCTGCTTGGCAGTACTGACAGGCTAATTATTTTTTTGTTTTCACTGGCTACTTGCCCTCTCCCCCCCACCACGCAATACTCAGATGTCAATTTACACGATATTGAGCAATAAAATAACGGTAGCTCATATAATAGTGTGTTAGTCAATCGCGTGTGTACGAATAGAGCTTGGTAGTATTGGTGTACACACATATGCACCACACGCACACTCTCTTTACAATATTATATACATATATTAGTCGACATAGTCAAATGTCAACACCACCGATATTAATGACTCTCAACTAGATGTATAAATAAAAGATGGCGGACATGTTCGTCGAGTCTGAGTTAGATGATTGGTCCAGAAAGGAAACCAACTGCGTCTGATTGGTGTACACCAATGAGCTTATATAATAGAGTCAATAATACTTGTAAAGACGTCAAAACCATAGTAGGCACAGATGAGTCCAGGCATAGGCACCAAAGGTTTCGTGTGTGTTTCTATCGCCTCGCCATCTCGCTAATTCAAATTCTATTATGTGTACATGTATGAGTGCCGACCATGTTCGAATTTATGACGAAATATTGCATGGCGCTTCTATAGATAAAAGTTCATTGGTAGCCCCTGCCAAACCAACCTCTGTTAAACAGCGTTTTAGCTCATGGGACTAGAAGCGTGGCTACAAATACTGTGGTCATGGGTTCAAATCTCACTCAAGTCAAGAATTTTTAAATTGATTTGATCGGTTATTACGACTGGGAGATCGGGAATAATATTAATGAAATCCCCATCGATCGTCTTGATCCAGGTTTACTCTGATTTCCTGCATTGTGAGGTAAATACTGTTTATTAAGTCGGTGACCTGTGTAACTAGTAATAGTTAAGATCACCGACAGATAATTAACACGTTATTGTGTATTAGACCCCTTTCTAAAATAAAAAAAGCTCCTCGGGGCGTAAATAAATAAATAAATAAAACGTCCTCCACTTGTCGGGCCTTCTAATATCGGCGGTGACGGTCTAGCACTGTGTAAACAGCTCTTTAAGTGCAACAGATTCGATTTTATCAGATGCCACGTGTAATTGCATTAATTATAAACATTTCAAAATGCCTCAATTAATTAGCGAACGTGAAACTGGAACGTGGTATCAAATATTTATAAACAAGTCCCATTTTGATAATATTTAATTTAAATGCAATTATCGCAAACGGCATTAATTGAATAGGAAGTTTGTATGTATTGGTCAAATGGCTGTGGGCAATAATATTTTGTGCACACGGCAGTAAAACGTGTGGTTTATAAAAAGGCTGGGAGTAGTTTAATGGCGGTAATATTCATGGCCAGGTATTTGGATGGCGGTGCATTGGTGACGGTCGGAGGTTAAACGGAAGTGGAGTGACCCTGGACAAGGCTTTTAGCATGACCTCACCATGGGGGTGCATGTATATCGACCTGTCTGCCACCCCCATGTCGGCGGGGGCTAATACGAGACAGCCAGACACTACACTACTGCAATCTCGTGTTATTTCAAAGCCATATCCTCACAATCCATCATTGGACATAATGGAACTTTAACAAGACCTAATGATCCTCAATTCAATTATAATCTAATGTCATCCCAATAAATATATATATTTTTTATTAACTCGTCTCCAAGGATAAATTATGTTGTACATATCAATCTACGTTTTCTCTCCGTATATATATAGTGGAACCACCATATGCAATAATAATTGATTAATTACTATTTTCGTAGAACAAATAACAAATTTTAGATACGCGCATATCGAATTAATTTACCACAAACCGTGAGCGCCTGCAGATTTTTTTTAAGCAATCAAACTCAATCCAATCCCCATAATAGTTATGATAGTCTTGCTGTGTGATCAATCAAGGCTATTACGCCTCCGAATTATTTATATCAAATACATATTATGCCCAAAATGATATATTTTATTTTACATATAAACACATATAATATTATTATAATAATGGTATACCATACTGCAGTACCACTAGAGCATTACGGGGGATCCCAAGTCGCCGTGATGATAGTGGAGCACTCATCAGTTGGAACATGTAATTAGGAGGATTATTATGAAATTAGGGGATTATTATAGGAGAAATTTATAAAAAAGTACTAGTCCTAAAGAGAGTATTAAATAATAAAAAAATGATATAATTATGTTTTAGGATTGTATCATCCCATTACTGAAAATTTCGTTAGATGTCCCTAAAACTCATATTTGTATTCAATATAATAGTGTAATGAGAGTGTGTGCGTGCGGTTCGTACGCGTGTACACAAATTCTACAAAGCTCCGGTCTATTCGTACACACACCAATACTATAAGTTCTAGCTCGGCTCACTAAAATAATAGATTCCCAGGCACACGTCACCGTAAATACAAAAGTAGAGTTACTTAGCTACACTTGTGATCGGTTTTTTGTTAGTTAATGCCTCGTCAGAGCCTCGGGCGAGGCACTAATTAACAAAAAACCTATCGAAAATACAGCAAAGCAACCCTATTACCATCTTTACGGTGTACGTTTACGGTGAAGCACGCCTAGGAATCCCAAGCTATTATATTAAAATAAGGCCGTTACATTACACTTTGTTATATTATAAAGCAATATTTACACACTCAAACGGTTGTGATTAGTAATATCACGGCAAGTTAAGAAACAAAGAGTAAATGTGTTTAAATGTAGTAAATTATATTGAAAACGTTGTTTATAGTCTTTGAACTTAATATCAAAAGGTGAAGCAGAATAATCTCTATTCACACTCGCTTTATTTAATTATTTTTTTTATATGGAAATTCCCAAAGCTTTTAAAATATACATGTTAATTGATTTTAATATGAATATTTATTCTTTTTACGGTAATTTAATATCGTTTAGGGCGTGTTTTAAGGGTGAGTTGCTGTCTGGAGCGAATGAGGTTATTGTCTTGTTCAATGCCCGTCTCTTCTTCGGGAAACCTGATACAATTCCATTATTTATTATTTTAATGATTAATTCAAGATTCTGCTATAAATATTATTCATTATAACCTTGGCACGGGCAAAGTATCAATTCCTAGTTTTTATCGTATTACGTGATCACTTACTTACCCTTTATCGGTGTTAAATTTAATTACATAATTTATAAATATAGTCTGAATTGCCGAGTCATCAAAGAATAAGGAAACTCGAAAGACCATTGTCCGATTATAACGACGAATCTTAAGGTCAAGTTCTTGTTCATCGATGATAGATTAGATTTATTATTTAAGGTCGTTGTCATAATAAATGTACACTTTTTTATATTTATTTATACTTCTCGTGATCGATACAAAAAATGCGATTGAAGTCGCGTGTAAAGTGTTTTATTTTCCATTCTTCGATACACGGAATTATTTATGGAAAACTTTCAATTATCGATAGAAAATATTTAATATTGTAAATCACATTAAATATGTTAAAATGTAGCATTGAAAATGAGAATTTTTATTGAACGTTTATAAAAATAATATTTCAATATATATAATATATAAATTCACTTTTCAACATATATAAATGCAATGGAATCTCATGAAGAAGTGCGTGTCATTTTTCGTTTTATTTTTATGAAAAAAAAGTTTGATATACGTCCAAGTTTCTGGAACGGATTCGTGTTTTCATTGTATTAATATTATTCTGATACATTTTAAGGTTATAAGATAGCAAATAGGGGTAAATAGGTCTACAGTTCACAGTTTAGTGATTATAGCAATCAATTTCCTCTTCTAAGGTTTTTGGAATAAACTATAGACTAAAAAATAAAATAAGTTAAGTCCATTTACCCCCAGTTGCTATTTTATACATAAGATTATATTGCATCTTTCATAAACAAATAATATTTTTAGAAATTATATAAAAAATAACAATATAATTGAGTTTTTTTATAAAAATTATATCTTTATGTTATTTTTAAGACACTCTTTATTACATGAATAATATTTTACCATCAAACAAGAGCAGAAAGAATGTAGGGAATTTTAATTATTGAAAATATTATAACGGTATAAAATGTTACCCTTATTTTTTTAACTTTTACTGTCAACCATATTTAACCGAAATAGTCAGTCGATATTAAACCAAAATAAAAATAGTTAAATTGTTCATAGTCTTGACGCATAGGTGGAATTCCATAATTTTAATTTAATTTTAATTATAGAAAACTATTTAATGTAACTTCCACAATATTGGTTGCAGCTTAAACGATACTCAAACTGTGTGATTATATTTTTTTTTTAAAATGACAAAAAATTCATTCTCTAAAAATATTATAGTTGTTAATATAAAGAGTCAAGTTTACAATCATAATAAATAAATTAATTACCATTACCATCGATAACTGTATTTCGGGTGAGTGTCACATTGATTAATATGATAAAAAAAAATCAGTCAACGTTGTTTTTACTCAGTCATTTGTTTCGCTCGATTGATTTTTACCAAAGATTGGCTTATTTTAATCGCAGTGCTAATGACTCTTTATTTTTTGTCGTATTTCCGCGTGTGTTTATCCGTCATTGACTTTTCGCTCTTTGACCGTTGCTATAATTGCTGATGAATATGTTTAGTCATTGTCTGGGGCTGAAGAACCCTTAATTTAGACCCTTATCCGGTGTCACTTGGTATTAATTGAAACGAGCCGAGTGTTCATAATATTGTAATTGTCGTGGAACCGGTTGCTTTGTGTGTTTATTCAATTTGATAAATTAATGATTATTCAAGTATCGAAACAATGGCCGATGCATTATTAAAGCTATCGTCGCTTCTATGCCATCTTTGTCTCGTCAAACTAACATTTATTAATAATACATAACACGCTCTGTAAATACATATATTCAATGCCAGAGAAACCTTATAATATTTAAGCATTTCACTGTTTAATTTTATTGTAAAATAGCAATGTTTCAAATGATCGCCCATGCGTTCAAACAACAAATTAATAATAGAAACCTAATCGAATATTGCCAGTTAATCATTTACATTTTATCGAAGACATTACGAAAAAATGTATTTTATGCGACATTGTCATTTACAAAAACTCGAGAATAAGTAATTATTTATTTACTTACGCTCCGAGGAGTTTTTATTTTTTTAGAGAGGATTTTTTTATTTAGAGAGGGATTTTAACTATTACTAGTTACACAGGTCACCGACTTAATAATCAGTATTTACCTTACAATACAGGAACTGGCTTTCGATTAATAATTCGAAAAATATTTTAAACAAACTCTATAATTTTACTGTCGGTGTGACAAAAAAATAGCAATTATATATTAAAATTAATCAGATTGATATTCTCTTGACTATATTTATTTGATCTGGTAATAAATAACACGTGCTGCTTTTGAGCAGGTATTAACACTTGTAGTACTTTATAAACGTGATTTACGTTATTTGTGTATATCCTACGTGAAAAATCCAATCATTGGCAACAACTCTAATAACGTGACATCCCACGTGTCACGTTATTATAATCAGCAGCACACGATAATACCAAGGGGTGGGCATTTCATAATAATATGATTATCGATGGCTTATTAACAAGAGTGAAGTAAATATGCCTTTTGTATTTATAAATAGGCTTCTTATATAGATACAATTTTATAATCATTATGTATATTTAACTCAAATATATTATATTATATTGATTAATTCTATTTTTCAGTTTTACTGACCTAGAAATATACTTTCTTTATCAAGGTTTTTAGCTTATCAGGAAATCTTTCCCCTCGTTCATAACGATCGATAAATTAAATATTAACACGAATACGTCCCGTTCAAAATTGATTTTATATTCAATTGTTAATAATATATTTTTTTAATAACTGTTGGTATATTTGGATTGATTGTTAAATTTTACAGGAGAGACAAAAACTGATTCAAGATAAAAGACATTTTTTTCACAATAATAATTATTTTTTTGTTTTTGTGAATCGCAAAAATAAGTGATTTTATTAAATATTAATTAAAAATAATTTGTCCCCAATTCATGACGTATTCAACAGACACAATATACACGCGAAAACGTGACACAAACTACTGCGTATTTGACAGAAACAGCTGATTCCAAGATGACGGCCCAAAACTCCGAAGGATTTTTCAAAAACCTATATAACCTAGATAAAATGGAGTTACGTTAAAATGCTAAATGATAATTTAACCATTTTTTTCTGAACTTAAAACCGCATTAAAATCTAAAAATCACATATTTTGTAGTTACAAGAAATCGAGACGAGATTTTATGTGGATTGTATTAAGAATATTCTCAATTTCCATATAATTATTTTTTAAGTGTAAACCCATAAATATTTGTAGCTATTCTTCTATCTCTTGAAATATTATGATTTTAATTTAGGGGTTGTAAATGACCTAGTCTTACAATCCAAACATTAAAACTATCTTATTATGAAGTTTTCTCATAGTATATTTAAAAAATTTCCTTCTGATATTGATATAACTTGTTGTGTTTGTAATTGTAAAAGTGCATATTCATTTCAAACAATGGATTTTTTCGTTTAATCTTGTGCTTAACCAAGAGTGTCAAATATAACTCGATGTCGTTCACATCGTCGTGATCTATTTTAGTATCAAATGTCCACAGGGCATTGCATCTTCAGCGCCATATGGAGTTTTAAACACATTATTGGAAATACGAAACGACACACTCATAATTCTCAGAAGCACTTTATTACATTCTGATTAATATTATTATGACCCACATTTATTATTCTTTGAAATATCTCTGTTTAACATTCTTTTTTTTCATTATATGCACAATTCGTGATGTGTTTATAGTCAGTTGTTAAACTACACATTTCGTGCTTAAACATACGCCACGTGTAAGAATAGAGGGTTATTAAGAAAAAAACACTGCACTGGTCAACTGCGCGGTGGCCAATGCACACACTATGCTAATTGAATCAAGGAGAACGAGCGCTGGACATTGATTGGTTTACATTTGTCTCATTGGCATAAATGCAAGAATCAGCATTGCGCGTGACCGGGACCGTCGCGAGTATACGGGCCGGAGTGCTAGAATCGCTGTGGGTCGTGGTCGCTGACATAGCATCCACTATATGGGAATTCGACTAAATTATAACATTTCAGTTTCTCCAACGCGTGTTAAATCTGTGTGTGTTACGCGGCAAAATATTGAACGAATCTCGTGTCATAGGACAAATATTCGAATTCGCGATTCTTATATTTCCGCCAATGAGACCAATGTAAACCAATCAGTCTCAAGCGCTCGTTCTCCCATTGGTGGAGATTCAATTAGCAATTAGTGTGTGCATTGGTCACCGCGCGGTTGTTAAACTAGTGCAGTATTTTTTCTTAATAACACGAGCTAAATCTTGAAGAAATGCATTTTGCGCGTAAATCGCTAAGTGACATGCGCTCTAAATTTAACATGCGTTGAAGAATCTAGCCTTTTATATGAAGAAGAGTGATTTGGTTCATCCTATACTTCGCGTATTGTATGTATGATTACGACGCTGACGTCACACATTCTACCTTCCGGCCCGGATAACAGAGAATGCGTAAACTCGCGAAGGTCCCGTTCTTGGATATTCATTATTGTTTGTTTATTTTTGTTTCAGGAATGGAGTTGATGAGGTGACAGGACACTGGTGCGTGACAATGTGGCGGTGTGGCTTAGTGGTGATGATGGTGTGGTCGTGGGGTGGTCGTGGGGTGGTGGAGTGTGCCAGGGTGTCTCCTGCAGAGTGGGCGGGAGGTCTCACTGAATATGGCTACCCCCCGGACTCTCCAGCATCGCCCATCATCAGCGACAGCTACACCACGGCTAACCTCAACTATTCATACGCTGACTCTGAAGGAGTTCTCCATTTTAATTATTCCGCCGTGAGTATTATTGAATATTATATTTTGTGCATTGTCTATAAACGACGATAGGTCGAGGAAGACGCGACCCCGTGTCGCCATTTAATTGTAGAGGTCAACTTGTCATAAAAATAAGTCACACACATCTATAACTAAGTGACAACTCAATGATAATAACTCCATTACTTTGCCACTCAATATTATACTAGGCTATTTCAATTGAGATTTTCAAACAGTTTATTGAATACAATATACCTAATATTTTGTATGCATGCGTATACGAATAGAGCGTTGTACATCAATAATACCAAGCTCTCTATACACTATTATATTTAATAATACTACCGATAAAGTCATTAAACCATAGACAATTTTAACACTTTTGACCCAAAACATTAAAAACTATTTTCCTAGCTGTAAATTTCGACACCACAACATATGTGGCCATACAACTGCATGTAGAAATATCAAGATGCCGGAGCAAGGAGATGAGATTATACTAATTGTCTCACTCAGACTCGTCTGCTGGGTCCGCCATCTTATTATTTATACACACACATCCAGTTGTCTGGCATTTATAACATTCAATATTCACGTAAATTTCAAGAAAGCAATTATAGTAGATATGTGTGAAAGTCGAGGTTTAGTGAATATTAAATCCAATCAGTACTACCAATATAGAATGCCAGACAACTGGATGTGTAAATATCAAGATGGCGGACCAAGCAGATGCGTCTGACTGAGGCAACAATAATTGTTTACAACTGGCTAAACGTCAGTTCATCTGAGTTCTCTACATAAGTGTATATCGCTTTTCATTACTGTTGTTTAAACACTGTTAATCATCTCTATTGTGGTTTGACTCATCTACTTGGTCCACCATCTTGGTATTTTTACATCCATATATGCATATATGTACTCATTTTGCAAACATAAAAGGATCAAATGATCAGATGCGATCTAATCAATGACGATGATTGGTGGAAGTACACAATTCTGTAAACCTGTGAATCAGAGACGTCCGCGGGTTTTCAGCTGGCATATTAATACCTAAAGTGTTGCTTTTAATGAGTATTGATTGTTTTAATGTTTAATTATCACAACGAGCACGCATGGTTTGAAACCAAGGATATCACCATCAAATGTGGATACAAACAAACCTGTAAAAGACATAAATTAATATAATTACCTCGATTTGAAAAAAAAGACGAAGGTTTTTGTCACACGCAAGCATTTATTTAACATTATGTAAAAAAATAAACCCAGATGTATTCAATGTGGAATATTTTATCACGACCTTGTGATAAGTAATAACACTCGAAAATATAATATGTATGGCAGTTTTTTATCGGTATTTTTTATGTCGATTCCAGGACGAAGGCAAATACGGCGAGGGATTGGTTTCGGACGTGTCTGGCATTTTGATACACGTAGCTAATAACAGTCCCAAAGACGATCACCTCGGGTGCACTCAGCCATTTACGGGGGTCAATCAAATACCCACTAACGGAGCACCCTGGATAGCACTCATCAAAAGAGGATCTTGCAACTTTGATCTCAAGGTATGACCACAATTAAACAACTTTAATATGATTTCCTGGATTGTAGACTCTATTATAAAGTTGGGCTGAGAAGCTTTGTCGTACTATAAGGTCGCGTTCATACTAAAGTAGATATATCGTAAGACTAGGCACACACGCTCAGGTTTGGTTGCACAATTATACATACTTACACACAGAGAGGTAAACCGTCGAATGGTTTGAATTTAACCAAACAGGAACGTGTGTGCCTAGCATAATGTTGTGGTTACACTTTTGTTTTTTGACTTACCAGCACTGTCAATGGTATTCACAAAAGTGCATACATTTTAGTGTTTTTCACTCTTACTTGAGTAAAGCATCTGACATTCCCAATGTGACAGCTGGAATACTTGAATTTTACAGATGCTTTACTCAAGTAAGAGTGACGAAACCATAGACACTATCGTGTATGCATTTTACTGAATACCGCTGTTAATATTCCTAACGAACAACTATTACTCAATAGGTTAATAGCAAATATGTACTACTTAATCAGGAATAAATCTGTCAAAGTGGAGAATTCTAGCTGTCACGTTGACAGTGATTTTTAATTACTTGATTTTGACAGCTGGAATAATTGATTAGATAGTGACAGCTGTCAAAATCGAGTAATCCAGCTGTCAAACTGACATTCACAGCTGGAATTCTCCACTTTGATAGATCCTTTACTTAAGTAAGAGTGACAGAACTATAGAGACTATCATGTATGCATTTTATTTAATACCACTGTGTGTAACCAAAGCATGAGGAATACAATTGTATCGATATAACGTATTATTTATTGCTAAGAAGAAGGGTGAAAATACAATAATCACTACTTCAGGGCCGGTTTTTTTGAAATAGCGAGCTACGTATCTCGAGAGATAAATGTCAGTAGTGTGATTTTGAGCAATCGTTATAGTAAAACCAATGGATTGCACAAAAATGAAATCCTTATTTGTACTTATATTATGCTAACTTCTAACATAGACGTTGATATTAGCCAATAAAATACTTTCACGCTTTAAAACCGCGCGTGCTTCTTATTTTACAAAATTTGTGGAACAAACCTAAATATGCGTGGCGTATACGTTTTCAATATGTCGCTCTAGTATGAAAGTAGCCTAATAGTTCACCAACTGGTTAAATTAAAAAAGTATAGTTTAACATTTAACATTAAAAATATTGTATAAAAGTGACATCTATGATTGAGATTCGAAGTTATACTATAAACATTTACTACGCTTTATAATTTGTTTCATGAATGTGTAGAGTAAACGTCACAAACTTACCACAAACGGCTGTTAATATGATATTATAGTGTTGCGGTGTGATTAATGACTCTAAACGTACATGAAATTATAATAATTTTTATTAAAATATTTTCAGGTACAAAATGCGTACAATAAGAAAGCTGCAGGTGTTCTTATTTACAATGATCGGTCGTCATCCAATTTGGATAAAATGAAATTAACAAAAAGTAAGTCAAATTAAAAATAACCATTATAATAAATGTAATGATATACATATTTTTTTTGTTTATAGGAAATATAAGTTCAATTTTCACATACAAGCATAAAGGTGAAGAGTTGGCACGGTTGATTGAATTAGGATATGAAATTCGTTTACACATTAAAAAGTCCAACCACTGTCCTCGACCAATTCCCAATATGAACAGGTGAACAATTGAGTTGTGTGTTCTTTAATTATGATTTTAATCATATTTATTTGCAGGACGTCGGTTCTCTTTGTAGCTATTTCGTTTATAGTACTTTTGATCATGTCAATATCTTGGCTGATATTCTACTACATCCAAAGAATGAGATATATTTACGCAAAGGACAAGCTTTCAGTGAGTTTTGCTTGTTGAATAATATCTCTATTAAAATATAAATCACGTTTATTTGTTTGTAGATGCGACTCTGTTGCGCTGCTAAAAAAGCCTTATCTAAAATTCCCGTGAAAAACCTCAAGTCTGATGATAAAGTAAGAAATAATACACATTGCGGTAATGCGCAGATAATTAATGTGACTTTATTTATAGGAGATTCAAGGTGACGGCGAATGCTGTGCGGTTTGTATAGATCCATACAAAGTCTCTGATGTCCTTCGAATATTGCCTTGCAAGTGAGTCTAATATAATTTATTATCGTCGTTTGAAATTTATTGATCGTTAAATTTATAATTTTAGACATGATTTTCACAAAACTTGTATCGATCCTTGGCTCTTGGAACACAGAACTTGCCCAATGTGCAAAATGGATATTTTAAAATACTACGGCTTTGTGGTGAGTGTTTATTTAAAACCCTTTGTATCTTATGTTTGTAAAGCAAATTGGTGAAATAATTTACTGCAAAATGCTGTGATATTTGCTCTACAAACGTAAGAGACAAAAAGTAGATGGGCATATTTATAATATAAAAAATAGTGTTAATATTTTTATTGAATCTTCATTTTGTGATAATGATTTACCTGTGAATAAGGAGTTTATTTTTTATTTTTAACTTAGTTTAAGATTTTTTTATATCAATGCTGTCTTTTGTCTAGTGATTTTCCTTGCAAATAAGGTATTTATAGTAAGTGTAAAAAGTTAATAAGTAAATACAGTAGAGCCTCGATAATCTGAACACTCAAAATTTATCAAAACAAATACTTACGGCCATACTAGATTAAAAATAAAAAAAAACACTATTTCTCTCACTCAACCCTTCTCTTTCTTCGCCATACGAAATTTGAAGCAAATATACGTAGGCATTAAAAATGACTTTATTAATGACAGGTTTCTGTTCATGGCATAAAAAGTTTGTGATAATATTACAATTAAGCTAACTTAAATTAAAGAATTCCAATAGTTCAGTGCTTTGCCGAGAGTATTGTAGAAGGAATGTAAATGTTGACTCAATCTACCCATTCCGAACAAGTATTTAATCAATTATCAATGTCCGGAATATCGAAGCCCATTATTTTACTTTAAATTAAATGGTTTATTTTCAACAGTTTACCGGAAGTCAAGAAAGCATTCTTCAATTAGATGTCGAAGAAGGAGAGAGAAGATCTACTGGAGCCGCAAGTCCACTACCGAGAGAGGTAATAATATTAAATGATGGATTGTGAATATTTGATGATAATAGCTATTATTTGACTGGATAGGCTAGCCGAGCGAGTTCCTACGATGTTCCTCAAAGTGAGAGGAGCAGTCGAGCATCTTCACCCGATGAACTGACACCTTCGTTGCAACAAATCGTCCAGCCGTCTGCCCATCACACAGAATCACCGCAGTTTACCAAATATCCTGCGTCCGGTGGCACTGCAGCTGTCCACGGCTCTCCCAGCACCAGCAAGGCGCCCGTCGACACAGCCGTCATATCCACGGAGCACGTCGGTGACTCCAACAGGAGAGACGCTGTCTGAGCAAGTGCTGATAATGACATATAAACAAATTGTGATATCAATGGTGAATTGCTAGTCGTAAACTGACAAAGGGCTCATTTCACTCAGAGGTGTCTTGACGCTCGCTTGAAGTATTTAATTTTATTCAAACTGTGAATGAGGAGCGGAACTATTTCAGTGACTGATGATCAAATCGTATGAAACGTGAGCAACGAATGTGTTATTTAGTGTTTGATGAATCACATTATGTAATAAATGGGTGCTTCAAATGTCTATTATACTTTAAATTATTCAGATAGATCGAAACATTATTAAATCATTGAGTAGTCAGCGTTACAAAGTGATCTAAAATATTCTTTGTTTCTTATGTTTGTAGAACAAATGTCAAACTTATCACCCACCGCAAAACTGTCATATTATTTTATGATATCCAATCACAACCGTTTGTGTTAATTTATTTCACGTTTCCATTTGTCTAAAGTAGTGGTGCTTAATTAAAAGCATTTATAATCACAAACTTCCAAATCCAGGGTTAATTTTTTTTTTTCAAATATTAGTTGTGAATCCTCTTAGGTTGTAATATTTAATTATTAAAATATCATAAATTCATTTATTTATCTACCATTTTGATGTTATTAAATGATGAAAAAAATATTTTACATTTTCTGCTTTTATTTGATTCCAACTGGATTTGAGAGCTTTACGTTCTAAATGACTCATATATATTTTTTAGTATATAAATGTTAAATTTGTTAAGAATATTATTGAAAATATCGAGTTTTTCAGATTTTGCAGATTATTTCCTCTTTTTTTTGTCTTAAGTTTGATATAAGTTAATTCTACAAACATAATAAACAAAAAGTATTACCGTTTAAATCCAAATATTCAAGTGGTGCATTCCTTTAAAAATTAATCGATAGATTTTTCAAATGTGTTCGTTTGTTTTCAAAAAAAAATTTTAAAAATCAGATTGCTCATGCATGTCATAATTTATTATTTTTATAAATACCAAACATTCATTGTGATAATTGAGTTTATGTACCCTTGTATTTTTTAAGGTTAATGAATCAAATAATGGAGTCATCCTCCCATTTCTCAACAAATGTAAATGGCTTATATTTACTAATTGTTTTTGTACATGCATTTAATAAACTTGATAATATTTGTCAAACCCTTTGTTAAGTACTTAATTTTGTTTGTAGAGTAGCTTCTCCATGCCGATGTAGTTAATACATTACATTTCATCCAATCTTGTATAGGAAATAAATAAGTTTTACTCCGGCTGTAGTAATAATGGCTCCAACTTATTAATCGTCTCTTTAATTACTTTTGTGTATTTAATATTATTATTATATACTTATTGCATATTATATATTTGTTCGCATTGTTTTATAATGAGAAATACAATAAAAAAAGTCAGCCCATACAATGAACATTGATTTATTCGTAATCACACTAAACTTATTACATACATTTTATATTATATGGAATACAAAGTGAATAAAAGTACAAAACTATTTGTAAATTGTCAGTGATTAAATCGGTTAATACACGTCTTGATAACTCTACTTTGAGAAATGTTTTTTTTTTATATAAAGTTTTCACTCAATGTATTTCACTCACTCTGATGAGGAATTTAATGTTTAAAAAGCCAAGTCTCCCCAGTCGTTGAAATATTCAACGTTTGGCTGGTTGTTTCGGAGACTGACTTTTTCGCTTTCGTCATTCTTTCTTCTCGACAGGCGGCGGAGTTGACTCGACTTTAGCTTCTGAAATTGAAAAATATTCAAATAAATAAAACCAGAAGATGACATTAGACAAGCTATCAATTGTTTGGCTATGATTCACATTTAATTGATTGAAAGTCGTCGGTTAATGGATGAAATTAAAAAATATAAACTCTTGGAACCGTGGCCCACCGAGATGTTTACAATGAGAAAAACAGGAGATTCCCAAACTTTTAATAGTGATAAGAATTAAAGAGGCAGATTTTTTTTATAGATATAAAGGGGTTGTGGCTACAAATACTGTGGTCATGGGTTCAAATCCTGCTCAAGTAAAAAAAATTGATTTCATCTGTTATTACGACTGGGATATCGGAAATAATATTTAAAAAAATCCCGATCGATCGTCTTGATCCAGGTTTACCCTGATTGTAACTAGTAATAGTTAATATCGTTGACAAAAAATGAATTAATACATTCGGCCATATTCAATATAATATTTTAATGAGTCGTGCTAGAGCTGATAGTATTGGTGCGTATACGAATAGAGCTTGGTAGTATTGGTATACACCAGCTCTATTCGTATCAGCTATATTCGTAAGCACACACTCTCATTACACTACTATATGATTGTGTCGTAATATAGTATAAATAAATAATAATTATCAACTAATAAAAATAGTTGAAAGACATCATATCTGGCAACACTATGCACATTTATAACTGATTTTTAAATTTAGAATAATGGTGTTTAATATGAGATTATTACCATTGACGACCGGTGGCTCTGGAGTAGGAATCGGTGGGCCGGAAACAATAGGATGATGTTGGGGCGGTATTGGTTGATGCGGTCCCGGCATTACACCCTGTTGGGGCGGTGGTGCTCCGGGATGTCCTCCGTGCATATTAGCTACAATAATCAAAATTAGTATTAAATACCACAATACAAATATTTCCCTATATCTACACACTAGTCTACCCAACGTCTACTAAAAGGAATATGTAAGTATGAAAGTTACTTACGAATCGGTTGTGGCGGATACATTTCAGGGTAAGGTGGTCCTGGTTGATATGGAGGCCCAGGTTGGTAAGGCGGCTGATAAGGAGGATAATGATGCGGGGGATACTGAGGATAGTAAGAGTGGCGAGGAGGATAGTAAGGAGACGGCGGTGCTCCCGTGTGCATTATGCCAGGCATGCCTGAGAACAATGAGTTCTTTATGTATTATTATTATTCCATTACTCAACTACATCACAAAAAACTCAAATTCTAAGACATTACAGAAACACTTCTATATTTACCATCACAATAAATATTTTGTTCAAGTTACCTGATGATCTATAAAATGTTAAGTTTGTTAATGTTGTGCATATCGATGGATCGGGACAGCCTTATTAAGTATTGTTAAATTATATTCTATGTGTTATTAACAGAAAAACATATCTACAGTTTACAAGTGTTTCTTGTAAATATAAAAGACAGAATATATTTATAAATAAGCTTCTGATATAAATTGTTACCGCTGATAAGAATGCCAGACAATTGGATGTATAAATATCAATATGGCAGACCAAGCAGATGAGTCTGAGTGAGATGATTAGAGTTCCCTCTGTCACACTCATCTTATTGGTCTGCCATCTTAATATTTATCATCCACTAGTCCGGTCTTCTAATATCGTTAAGATTATTGAGAGTAAAACTGCATATTTAAGTGATTTTTTTGTAGATAAGTTTTAGATTTTTTTTTAAATATATATGTTATAAGATCAAGTGAAATATATTTTGGATTACCTTGCGGATGAGGACCTACAGGTTGTCCAGGACCCGGAGGAAGCATCATACCTGAAATTTATAGTAAATGTACTGATTTATACATCATCATTATCAGATGAGACTACTAACCGTGATGAGGCGGCATAGGAGGCATCACATGAGGCTGGACAGCGGGAGGCATATGAGGATGAGGCGGAACCAACGGAGGTCCTACTTGCGAGCTCGGGATATTTTCATTATTCAAGATCGGAGCTTCAGTTGGGTGAATATTTTGTGGCTGTTCTGAGATATTCTCAATAACCGGGGGCTTCGACTCACATAAACCGTTATTTTCGCCTTCCTTTACAGATTCTTCTGCGATGGCCATCTTAATATCCTCACTCGGAGGTTTAACTTCTTCTTGGATATCTTTTCCTCCATCGGTTTCCTTCGGAGGTACATCAGCATGTGGAGGTGCTTTAATTTCATTATTAACAGCACCTTTGGTCAATTTTTCCGTTTCATTCTTGGGACTGTTTGAAGAAGTTTCAGTATCCATGTTAACACTTTCAGTTTTCAATTCTTCAGAAGTACCATTCTGAACAGTTTCATCTTCGGTTTTGTCCGCGACTTGGCTGTCATTATTTGGCGGAGCGTCTACTTCAGTTTTTGTAGGTTGAATTTCTTGTTCCATAGGCTGAAAGTGAAGTTAGAGAATAGTATTTTTGAAAAATAAAAATAAGCTTTATTTGTTATAGCATTTTTTTTTGAATTTACATTGAAATTTTGTCAAAACATTTGATGTGATTTGATGGCCAATTGGGTTTCAAATCAAAATAAGTATTTCGATGATTTGAGTATTGTTTGTTACCTGAATGTAGTGGAGAACTAGCATCTGCTAATGGTGCGAGATGCATAAAACAAAACAAATAACAATCACAAAACAAGAAAAGGACAAGGGAAAGTTTTAATATAATGTTTGAGTTAAAGATAATCTACAATATGACATTACAAATAATTACTTATTTCATAATAACTGGCCACATTATTGAATTTATGATTAAATGAATAAGCAAAACAATGCATATGTGAATTAGAATTGATAATACACTATAGTGATACAAAAATATTAATGTGTTACAAACTAGGTTATTTCATTTGATTAATTTCAATTAATACCTCATCGCTGGTTCCGTTAGTTTGAGGTTGATTTTCAGCAGTCATTGCTGGCGGTACAGAAGTTGCCGTTGGAGCCGCGGTCGCAGGAGTTAGCGGATTACCACCTCTGCGTAAAACCTCCATCTGTCTCTCGACCAGTCGGGAAAACGTTTCTTCATCAACGGCGGGTTTGCAATGCTAAAATATTTATAATATAAATACACTTGATAAAACAAGAATTCACTAAATATAATCAACCTTTTTCAATTCTTCTTGAAATGAGTCACTCGTTTCTTGGAATTTCCTCTTTTTTGCTTCGAACTTTTCTTCAATTTGTTGTAATTCAGCTTCAAGTTTTCTTTGATGCATTGTGAGAGATTGAACTTGACGTTTGAGAACCTAATGACAAAACATATTTTTTAAACTTATTAATAAAAAATATTTTTAAGTGAAACAAACCTGCATTCTAACGGTGGTGACGACGGATCTAACATCAGGGACGACCGCATCGGAGAATATTTCATTAATCAAACGATGGTTGCGAACATAACGAGCGTATGCAATATGCTTTTGACTGAGGCCGTCGTCTTGATCTGCGAAAAAAATTATTGCCAATAAAACAAATTAATAACAGGAATTTAAAATCATACCTTCTTCATCTTCTGCAGGCTGAATGTCTATTCTTCTATCTTGCTGCGCCTGTTGAGCTTGCTGGCCCTTGCCGCCTCCTCCGCTTCTGCCGCTTGTATCATCGCGCTCTTCATGTGTTCCAACTATCGACGCAGTATTATATTATATAAAAAAAAAATATATTATTAAACAAAATACTAATAAGCATGTTATTATGAAAATTTAGAGCCACATCGTTAACTAATTGAATAAAACTTCAACAGGTTATTTAAAAATTCATTGAATATGTGCTGATTAATTCAATTACTTTTAAGCATTTACTTGATATATTTTCTAAATCAGTCATGCTCCTAACTGTGGCTAAATAATCTACGTTTGCGAGCAAAAAGCACTTTTTCAATATTTGGAAAAAAGATGCAACATTTTCAAAACGAATTGCTTTGTTCCAAACAGAAAAACTACATGCTATTATATTGACTTTGGGGTTAGTCAATCAGTCAATAAGAATAAGGCTCGATATATAGTAAATAAATATAAATATAATGTATTGATTTGGTTTTGTAATTGGTAAATATCATATTAAATACATGGTATAATGAGCTAAATGTTTAATTTTTCTTGTGTAAATAAGGTGTATTTTTAACTAAAAATTGAAGGCTTAATGATGTTATTTTATAACTATTAGACAGTTTTACAAAAGTATGTATAATTGTATCTTAACATTTAGAGAATATAATCATTGTTAAACCGAATTTTATTAAAGATTTATTTGTACTCAAAACAATATGTGTATTACAAACTGTTAATTTAAAGCAATTATTTATTTTTTTAAATTTATATTTAACTGGAATATAAAGTCTTAAATTTTTTAATAAGGTAAAAAAATGGAGTTAATGGGTTTTAGTTTAACAATGATCCCATGTTCGAGAAAAAGTAAAAAGGGTAGACACAACATGTTAATTAATTGTCTGTCAGTGATCTTAACTATTACTAGTTACACAGGTCATCGACTTAATAATCAGTATTTACCTAACAATACAAGAAATCAGAGTAAACCTGGATTAAGATGATTGATCAGGATTTTATTAATATTATTCCCGATCTCCCAGTTGCAATAACCGATCAAATCAATTTTATTTTTAGCTTGGGCGAGATTTTAACTTATGATCAGTATTTGAAGCCACACAATCTGTAAAATATTTTACATATCTGTGTAAATTTGTCTAATTTTTTATGTATGGGATTTATCGATGTATATTATTTGAATGCTCATTTATACCATGCATTTATCAATCGGAAATGAAAAGAATAAAAAGCAGAAGTGTATGTGTGTTGAGTTGGTGTTTGCGTTGTTTTTGATGTAGGACACTTACGCTTGCCAGCCAGTTTGTTCTTAGCCGCCATATAGTTGATGTACGCTGGTGAATTGTGATAGGCCTTCAGGCTCTTCTCATAATCGAGCTGGAAAACGTATTACGTGTAGGATCAGGGTGTCAGTGGACTGGGGCATGGCACATTAATATGTGTCATGTGTGTAATACTATCTAATAATATGCTTTAATTCGGAGAATTCAATTTAGGAAACAACACAAACAAAAAACATGAACAGGTTGAATAATTCCATTTATTTACAACAACGATGCTTGCAGGTTTCATCATTGAAGGTGTCCTTCATTTCATCGCAAATTAGGAATATTCAACCAAAATTAATGATTTTAAAAATTCTCTGAATTGTGCACTCTAGCATTCTAAAGAGCATATTTATATATTATTATATGATTATTTTTGGCAGTGTAGTGCAAGTAAAACCAATCTTCGATACATATTTGTATAGTTATCTAGATAACCTTCAAGTCCCTCGGATCAACAGGCAATCTGCATCTACATATGCAAGACTTGAAAGCTTTTAATATTTATATATAAACAATACATAAATATGTATATTATTTGTACAGGTCAAGAAAGAGTATAGCGGTAAAATGCAATAGAGTAGTAATCTTTCCAAATTTATTTAGTCCATTCTCTGATGAGCCCAATGATTGATTGCGACAACAAAAATAAAACTTATGAATGATGTAAAATGAAAACATTTTTTTTTTTGCTTTCGTGGCATCTAAATAAATTCAGTAATATTACGGAGGTATTTCATATATATATATATAATAAATATATTAATTGATAGGTGAAGAACAAGCATTTTTTGTGTTCAATTATCTCCATGGGACCAAGCCAAGGATAGGTTTCATACGAGAGTTAAGTACATTATTCACTAACTATTGGCAGTCATAGTATGTCATATCCCCTATTTCATACGCATGCTCATTTCAATTCAGCCTTTCACTTTGTCTTCAATATTTGCATATTGAAATTGCAAATTTCACTACAAACGTCAGCTTTTATGATTATTTACTAAGAATCTATAATCATCTATCTAAGTCTTCTTGTATTTATTTGTATAGCAAATATAATTCTTTCGACTGATATTAATGCAAATATTGATACAGATAATTAGGCCATTGCAAAGAGAATACGCAGAATAATGCAAAGGAGATTCAACTTGAGGCAGACTTTGATTACTACCTCTATTTTTGTACGCCATCCATTGGATATAGGCCGGCGAAGCGTGGTATGTCTTCATGGATTCGGTATATTGAGCCTAAGATACAATTTCATTTCAAAATGATATTTATTCTATTGCTCGTTACTGTTACAATATGATACTTCATACTGAGTATCTGACCATGAATATGAGTATAGTACATATTTTCTCATAATAGAATGTTTTGAAAGCATGAGTATTAAAATGATGTGATATTATTATTCGTACCAAAAACCAAAACAGATTTATGACAGTTCTTAATGATTGAAAATAATTTTGTTGATATTTACAAAATTTATATTTACCTTTTCAGATTCATACTCATCGACAAATTGAGTCTTTTCGCATTCTGGAAGATCCCTCCACATGCCGCCGATGATTCTACCGATTTCCCACAGCTTCAGCTCAGGATTGGCTGCTTTCACCGAGTCCCATACTTTTCTGGAATACCTCATGTAAGGCATGAGTGGTTTTTCTGGAGGCTTGGGAGCTTTTGGAGCATTAGCACCGCTCTGTAATCATTTGATTTTAATAAGCATAAATGGAACATCTGTGCCCGCTACTGTCTATAATCACTTACATTTGAACCTTTCCCAACCTTTTGTGGTATAAATGCCGGATGAGAATGCGGCGTCGTGATGAACGGGCTGGTCTTGTCATCCTTCGAGTTCGAGCGATCCTGAGTAGATCCTCCACCGCCTGGTCGAAGACGTTCTGTATGACGTTGCCAAGCAACCATAGGACTATTAAAACCACCTTCACGCACAAGAGCGTCGTAGGCGATATCAAAAATGGAATGATCGAGGAGTAGGTCGGCAAGGGAAGAAAGGGACCAAACAGAAAACAGAATAGAAGAATTGACAAGCAGAAAAATATTTGTTAAAAGCGAACAAAACATCTATATTTCAATCTAAATGCACATGTTCAAATATAAATTTAACAATTCACCCGAGATGTCAATTATTGAATGCATTGTAAAATATAGTAGATATTCTTTTCACTATTATCAATCATGCAAATTCAGTTAATTAATTCCAATAATTAACACTCGGGTAGTATAAGTTATAAGTAAAGTTATCAAGCAAACAGTTTAATGTGAAGCTTTTAAAAAATTAATTAAAGAGTAAATCTAATGAGCAAAAAAATATATTCAAATATCATCTAAATCCCTTAATATCCTTAATTTCTAAATTATTATTTTACTAATATATCATCACATTGTGCAATTTGTTTTAATCTTAACTTTATTATATGGCATTGTTTGTTTACCTTTGAGTATATTGTAAGTCATAGGAGAGCCGGCAGTCATCATGTCTGATTTAACATAACATGGAACAAAAAATAAACTAAAATTTACAAAGCTACCCGAAAGAAAAAATAAAGACACTAGTCTGAAGAATGAAAAATCTATGAAAGCTTCAAGAGAATCATACTGTTGTAAAATTATAAATAGGTATTTAAAACAGGCATCGTCTAGGATAGCACATCGGCCGTCGAAGCTCAACAGTATATAATAAAAATACAAAATGGTTAGTCTTCAAATCTAATCGTCACTAGGAGGCATTCTCATTCCTGTAAGGAATCCAACAGGCTAAGAAAACTATAAAATCAATCAACAACTACATTACTTTTACAGCATTATTATAATATATCGTTAATATGCTTTAAATCAGTTAAGAAGCGAAAATTATCTTCAGTATTGAAAGAAATCAATTTTCAGGGTCATCGGGGACTTTCTGCATGCTCTTCGTTCACATTCAGCCGCTCGACTAACATTTTAACATGTTTTAAAAAGTCAACATGCTCAGATTTCAAGGAAAAGGAAGGAAAATAAGAGAAT
The DNA here is from genome assembly GCA_022606485.1 of Agraylea sexmaculata. Lineage (NCBI taxonomy): Eukaryota > Metazoa > Arthropoda > Insecta > Trichoptera > Hydroptilidae > Agraylea > Agraylea sexmaculata. The sequence continues at coordinate 86,831 of JAGTTH010004834.1, forward strand.
AGGTTCAGTGGGATTTTTGATATAAAATTTGTCCGGAACTAAATACATTCTATCTTAAAAACGCGACCGAAAATGAACACACTACAGAAGAGTGTTATTCTAATAATATAATCAGTAATAAATACGATCATTAGCTTGTATAAATCATACATATCGATATGATCATAGCTAATGTTTCTTAAATGAATTCAACTTGAAAAACAATGTATTAGAGTCTCGCAGTCCTGCAGTGGACTAATAGACTATCAGAGTATTACTAGTAATTATGGGGTTAATGGGTGACTGGAGCACCACGACTATTGGGGCAGGACAACTAGTTTACTGGGACTACTGACGGTGCGCTGCGGGGGACGGAGACCCTGGCTGACGGTAGTTCATCGGGAGAGACATCTTGGGCTGGCCTGCACCTGCACCTGCACCTCGCCCTGACTATCACTGTAACTGTAACTGTAACTGTAACTGTAACTATAACTCCCCAAGCTGCACCGCGACGACCAATACTCTGACAACTGACGCCGGACTCATCATTCTTGCCAATACATTACATACATACATAGTATTTTTATTTGTATTTTATTCGCATTTTAATAATTTATAGAGATATAAGACATCATTTTTATGAAGGTAAAAAATAATAAAGTGGATATGATATTGTTTTTACGTTGTTAATAATGTAAAAACGAAAAAAATATTTTTTTACAGCCTGTAAAGAGGTGATTAGTTAATTTGAATTTACTAAGAGATTAAAAATATACATATACTTAGATTTTTTTTTCATAAATGAATATCTGGTGGGTGTTGATTGTATTGATAAATGTGACGGATTAATAGGTGGCGGTGGCGGGCGAGCGCGGTGTTGGACAAGCACGAGGACAAGCACAAGCAGTACCAGGGTACAGGTATCAAGCATCAAGCATCAAGCACAATCATCAAGCACAAGCATCAAGATGGTGGACAGTGCTGCTGGTATCCTGCTGCAGCGCGGCGTCCTGTTTGACCAGCAGAAGAGGTACACGGAGTCATTGCTCTGTTACCAGGAAGGACTGCAGCTCCTCGTGGACATCATGAAGGGTGACAACCACTAACAATATCACTATTACTCTCTACTGCACCAACAACATCTCAACTCTCTAAATAGTCTCATATTCATAATCTAAATATTTGCCTTTTGTACTATTTTATATCTTCATTAATATTTGCATTATATATCTTCAGAACAAAAAATAGGTCAGACTGATCGCTAAAATATACACAAAATGTCTCATACCCATACTTGATTTACACACCATAGCTTACCAAAACAATTTGCAGTATGCAATCAAAAATCACCAAAATACTTCTTTACTGCGTTTCTATAAAAAAAATCTCTAAAACTAACTTGGCTACCCAATTAAACATACCATATATTTCAAAATATGCTTCTATTCTTAGCAAATGCTTGTAATAAATATGTTTATTATCTAGTTAAATTGACAAAATTACACATAAAATGGGTTAAAATTAATTTATATTTATATAATTTAATATTCATGTTATATTTTTTTATTTTTAAGATATACCCGAGTCAGAAAAAAAAACATATCTGCGTACAAAAATCGAAGGCTACATTGACAGAGCTGAACAGATTAAAGAACATATAGCCCAGGAAAAAGAAGACGGAACTTACCACGAGCAAGTCAATATTGCAGACAATGCCAACGGACATAGCTATAAAACATTGTTTGGTCGATTTTTAGACAGTGACGTTACATCAATCGATATTCAAGATCCCTACATTAGAAGTTTCTATCAGGTGTGTATCTAAAACATGGACTGATAAATTTCTAATTATAATTATTAATCACGCTTTCACTGTCTAGTGTCAAAATCTTTTACGTGTTTGTGAGCTTGCCGTCATTTCATGCAGAAATTTGAAAGCGATAAATTTAGTGACGGGTGAAAATACAGAAGAGGAAACTAAAACTCATCAGCATACTTATCTTAACATGCTAAAAGCAGATTTAGCTAGAAGAGACATAGAGCTTTCTTTTGAATTTTCATCGACGATACATGACAGGCAGATAACGTGAGTTTATACTTTGAGTTTGTTGTAAAATTGCAGGTGTAATATAATTTTATTTGTAGTTTAAACACCGGCTGGGTAATCAAAATAGGCAGAGGATTAGATATATACAAGCCACCGCAGACCAAATTCTCTCTTGGCATCTATAATCTGGAACTGCGACATTGCTATGAGACTAGTATTGACATTTTCCACATCAAAAATGTTAAAGTAGTTAAAGATTAAGTTAATAATTTCAAATACAGGTAAACATCTTTTTATACCAGAGTTCCGTTCCGTGAGACACTGGTGTAAAATTAAAAAAATTCAATGGACGATATAATGTTAGGTTCAAAGTCATGTTAAAATTCTAAACAACATTAAAAAGTATGAATTAGTTAAGCCATTTTTAAGGTTGTTTTTTTTTCTTCTTTTTGATTTTCTGATTAGGGATCATGTAAAACCTCCATCAACTCATCTGATTCTCGATTTGTGAGTAATTATTTTTACACTTCTAACAGTTCGGTTAAATCTTTGAATCCACATTCACTGTGAATCTTATAAAGTGTTTGTTTATGTTAATGTTATTTACTTCTAAACTTACACCTTGTGTAAATCTAGGGAGAATTACGCTAAATGCCGTTTAAACTGCCATTTTCTCCCAAGCAGATTTCAGATTGTGAATCCCTTATAAAATATTGTATGACTGCCAATACACTTCAACGTTCTGATTAGAATTAATATCTATCGTCTTGATTGTGGATTTTCTGGGGCATTCTATAATAGAAGAACCAATTTTGATTTTTTTTTATTGAAGGCACTAAAGGTGTAAAACGACGCTTACCTGTACTTATTGTATTTATTGAAATATAATACATTTAACTAATTAATTGTGTTAAATGAAACCATACCTATAATTAATTTGTTTATTGATAGTTACTTTTTATAATCTTATTTTTAAATAAAATAATTAAACTTGATTACAATACACTTTGGTTTTTATTTTTAATAATGAAAATTTATTCAATCGTCATTCAGTTAGTAATTGACTAGAATCTTTTTTGTAATACATAATTTATGCTCAACTGTTACACATAACTCTCTTGTTTTGCAGAATATATTTTTACAGATTCCATCAGACTTGGTTTAATCATATCGGTAACGTCAAAGTCAACTTCATTAAGACATCCTTTGTTGATTTTAACTATGGCTCGGAGAGCCCTGAGACAGTTTACTAATATCTGGTCTGAGCTCTTTCCATCTCCATTTTGTTGTTTTTGGCCTTGTATTACTGTTATCAAACGTGTAACTCCTTCCAATTGAGTAAATTGTGCAGCAATGTCGGGAATCATACATAACCTACAAAAAGATAAATTGTTAAATCGGAACTACTAACATAACCAATGTATATTTTTCTTGCTGTGAATAATATTAAATACACTCACCTAGATAGAGCCTCGGTTGCTTGTGTAACTAGCCGAAATTCTGCTTGTAAATTAGCTTGTCTGGCCGGTGATGCCCTCGGGATTCTCAAGAAGCATACCAATGCCACTGCGACTGCCGGACAACTTGTAAGCATTGTACGACCTTTCGAAGACGTCGATATTATATTTATCAGGGTAGCAGTTTGCTCCTAAACGACAAAGAGGTTTCATAAGAAATATTCGATGTAAGTAAAATATGAAGTTCATTTTCTAAAGACATACCTGTAAAAACACTGATGCATTTGGACCACGTTTCTTGACAGCTTCAAGTAATTTTTCTATAGTTTGGTATTGGGTGAATATTTGTATTACATCCACAACCTGCGTATCAACTTCAATAGCGTTCATTCTATACTGTTGTTTCATTATTGTTATAATGTTTACAAAACAGGCCGTGCACAAAAGCAACAGTTGACAACAGGAAGTTTTAATCACGAGAGCTAAAAAAAAATACAATAAATTATTTTATGAACATATAATATTAAAATGTGTTACTTACATGTTATATTTTTAACAATTCGATCCAAGTAGAAGTTTAGCTGACTGAGATAATAATCTCCTGAAAGCCAAGGAGCCGTTACTTGAGTTAAAAGTGTAACAGCTTCCCTCATTTGAGGCTCGGGATTTGAATGTTCTTGTAAGATATCTGATATTATTTCAACACCTCCCGCCTAAAAAATGATTACAAAATATTATTATATTTTTTTTTTCATTTATGGATTCGCAAAAAAAAAACGATACTCACTTCTTCAAATTGTTTTACAGTTTCACTGTTGATACATATGGTAGCCAATGCTCTCAAACATAAAGCTTTTATAGAACTTTTGTTTGATTCAATTATCACACTGAGCAGAGCTCGGGGAACTTCACATTCTACAAATGGCAGTTCGGTAATGAACTCCATTATCTCAAATGAAATATCATTGAATTCTTTTTCGGGAGACATAAGAGCTCCGAGATGACCCAAAGAAGTCAGTGTAGATTTCAGTATCAAATCAGATGGTGGATCTTCTAATATTGTCACTAGAGTCTGTGAAGAGAAAAGTATATTGTAAAGTACTGGACATTTATAAATAGTTTAAATTATGTATATATACCTTCATCTGTTGTACTAATACAGCCCTCGCGGTTTCGATAAATATATCCAACAATGTTGCTAAATGTTTTTTCAGGACATACATTTCTGGTTGTGTTTCATTTAATTCTATGTTGATATCTTCAGAAACTTCAATCGCTTTTTGGATATTTCCTTGGAGGGCGATTTTTATTCTATCCCATCGCTCAGGGGTTTCGCCGGGAGGTTTTATTTTTAATGTTATACTATGTGCCAAAATAAACTCGTTAATATTACTCACAAGTGTTTCAATTTCATCTCTGAATTCTTTCACAGAGTATGGAGATGCCACCTCGAAATTCCTGAAAGCCAAAATATTTCATTAGAAAACAAATCGACATTGAAAAAGTGCAATGTAAAAAAAAAATTTACTTCATGATTTGTTTGAATTGATGAGCGATAATTTGACCATGTGTTTGAACTTTTCTTATATTGCCAGTGATTGTAGCAGAACTGGTAGCTATTTTAGCTGCGACTTCAGATCCCAAAGCTTTACTTTGCAGAGTGGTCATACATTCTGGTTCATATCCATCGGCTAATTCATATATCCAATGCTTAACAGAGTCAACTTGGCCTTTGCTAATCTTGGCTATTGCAGTTTTTACACTTTCTGTGCGATTGATGCTATTTAATGATTCATTGCATGTTTCATTTAGTGATCTGGAAATCAAATCATGGGTAAAATTAATAAAAAGAACCGTAAATTATATATCAATGAACATTTTAAATACTTACTCGTTAAAATTTACCATCAGATTAATCGGTTTGAGTCGTTCTCCAGGCTTGCGATTCAGATGAGAAGTTTTAATAGATTCTATAGGATATTTATTAAGTGGCATGGATTTAGGAGTTGATGTGCATGCAGGATCCAGATTAATATCACAGAAATTCTCGTTGTTGATAGTATCCATTGAACCATGGATGTTTTCATAGGATTGTTTTGATTCATGTGTTTCTGTCTGCGATTGACTCATTTGGTCTCTAAATTGAAGAGGTGGAGTAATTTTTCTCGCAGTTCCTGGTGTTTTCAATATTCCCTTTGGACATTTGTTTGCTAAATCAAGCTCCTGGCTACTATTTAAATTTTCCATATTTTTCGAATCGGAATTGGGTTTTTCGTATTGAACATCACTTTCAAAATGTCGCAGACCCAAAGAAGGAACTCTGTCGATATCGAAGGCACTGGTTATGTCGTGTATTGTTTTAAAGTTATCGCCCTTCTTGGGAAGAAATCTAAATATATTCATATTGACTTTCGGAGTGTGTTTCGACTTTGTGTTTTTTGGTTTGTTACGAATTAGTTTCTTGGGTGTTTTTAAATTGAGTGTATCCATCAGTTGAGGTGTTTTTTCTATTCTCAAGTCTTCTCGTCCATAGTATAATTTTTGATTTGGAGTATGGTATTCTTCTTCGGCTCTCATAAATTCAATATATCCCAAAGAATGTGATCCTTCATCTTCGTCAACATATTTTCTTCCAGCAAAATTCACAGACCTGTTCATACCGTTTCGTTGGAAGTGATGCGAAGCTTCATCATTTAGGCGGAATGATATATTTTGATTGTTTTTCGATACCTCATTCGAGTTTAATTCAGAAGAGTAACAATTAACTCTGGTGATGGGAGATCTCACTCTCGGTTGATTATTTACAGCAATTTGATGAGAGGGTGAAATTTGTAAATATTGTATATTTGCGGTTTTATTTTCGTATTGTTGGATATTGTTATTGCTCTCGCACTCTTTGAAATTTAGTTGTTTTGCGGAACATTTCTCAATTATAACATTGTTGTTATTTACATTCTTTTGGGGGGTAATTACAATTTTATTAACATCATTTTGAAGCATTTTGATAGATCTAATATCATCATTGCTGTGTGCAATAGTGCAATGTCCCATATCACAACTTGCTTGTAAGTAATCGTGCAGATCTTTAGGAGTTTTTATTAGATTTTTTGGCGTGTCCATGTAAAATTTACTCATGCCTTGTTTTGGTGTTTGGGGTTGGTTTCTTGCTGGACTTTCTTTGGGAATTTGGCAACAGTTTTCTTTTTCTTTGTCTTCCTCATTGTTTTTCGGCTCGTCTTTAGAGTTTTCGTGTTTCGCGTCTTTCTGCTGATTATTCGATGGGGAGGTATCGGAATCGGAAAATCCCGAATCTTGACTTTTATGACTTCCCGGACTTTGTCTCGGCGACCATACGTTTATGGGAGGAAGGGGCGGTGATTCTCCCATTTCAGGTATACGATCATGAGGAGGGACCCAATGAGGAAGTTGCGGTTCCCAATCATCTTCGTGATCGGCTCCTCTATTCCTGATTTCCCGATTTAACGGTCTGGCGACAGGACTCCCAATATTAGGAGGAGAATCTCCCCACCAAACCTTACTTCGAGTTCTTTGAAAATGTGACATTGTCCTGTAACAAAAAATTTCAGACATTAGTTAAAAGAATAATTAACATCAGTCGTGTATCATTCATTCTCTTTGCTAACATTTCAGGGGGGCAAGATTTAAAATTAATCATGCCTGAAATTCTGAATTTCGGGAAATGAAGTAATTACATATCGTTAAATTTTCAGCGCTTGTGATTTATACAATAATTTAGCTATGAGTCAATTATTCCTAAATGTGATTATTGATTAATTTCTTTGTATCCGTTTACTCTTTATACTAATTTTAATAATTACTATAAGATTTATCTGGGTTGAATTTTTTGACATCGGAATTCCTCCATACATAATTCGTAACCGGTAGACGCGCATTTCTAACATTCATCGCAAGATTTTATTGCTAATTACTCATTTGATTTAAATTAAAATATATTAATAAAGTAGCCAGATAGATGCATATTGATTTTATCATATTTTTCGACTGAAAAAATATTAAAGTTATTTATTATAGTTACATTAGTTACATATTATAAATCAACTTCTGTTTTCGATACTAAAATAATTTTGACGAATAAACAACAATTTTCTTCATCCCCTCTAAAATACTATTTACGTATTGTTTCTTTGTTTTATATGAATGTTTTTTTTAATATCCATGTTATTTTAAGATATTTCGGAATTATGTATCACAATTTAGGATATATTGACAACTTATACGTGTTTTTTTTTTTTAAATGTGACAGTAATTTTCAATATTAGAAAGAGTTTGAATAGTAATATTTATATAGAATTAGACGATCTGTTTATTGTCTTTGTTCACATTTTGTCCCGGCGCATCCGTCTAAATCTATTACATACATGGCGATCGATCAATACAGGCGATAATGGCTATTCTTGAATTGAAGGAGCGTCTGTTTGCCATTATTTATATAAAATAAAACGACTGTTCTTCCACACTCGCTTTAGTATTACAACTTAATCAAAGTGTGAGCTTTTGAAGTATAATTAAAGGTTTAAATGCATAATTTATGTATCGATGTTGAAATGAGCTGGTTTTAAGGTTTGAAATCGTGTTTTTTTTTGGGATATTTTTTATGATTGTTCTGTTGTTTGTGCGATTGATTTGGGAATGATGCAGTTTTCGGCGAAACATCTTCGGCGAATATTGCACGAGCAGAAGGAGGAGGAGTACTGTGGGGTGGTGGGAGGTAAAAAAGAAGGACGAAATGTCGCCAGCGGCCGAAGATTTTGGCCATGACTCAGTAGCCGGACCTGCGCGTTCTGTCTCGCTTTTTACGCTCCCCGCCCCGCTATACCGCTGCGCCATCAGTCTGCGCCGGGCTCTCCTGCATATCACTGTGTCGTCTCCTTGCGAAAGCTTCCTTCCATACCGGTGCGCCACCATCTTGATCACTCTCGATGATCACCTTACACCGGTAACGCATAACTAAACATTCAAATCCGCCACTTCCGAAATCGCACACCCTAAACAAGCGTTGCCATAGCGACGACGGAATCAAATAAAAATATTGCGGTGACGTGCGTGAGATCAAGCTATCGCGAAATCTGACACACGCGCAATAACACAATACACCTGTTGATGGATGATAATATTCAAAACAATCTCAATAAGCCGATGAGCGTATAATACCATGGATTCTTTCAAGAGAAAGTACGCCGGGGACGACGAGGCGTCCGGCAGTAGAATCAAGAGAAAGAGCGTAACTCTGCAACTTAAATTGGAAGTGATTCATCGGATAGAATCTGGACAAAGGCAGACAGACGTGTGCAAAGATCTTGACTTGGCCGGCTCCACGGTAAGATCAATCCTGAAGAACAGCGATAAGATCAAACAATGTGGTCAGTACACATCTCGACTGGGGGCCGTCAGACTCAATAGGACGAGAGCACCCGTCATTGTGGAAACTGAAAGATTGTTAACAAAGTGGATAAGGGATAACCAAGAGCGGAAAATGCCTATGAATTTACTCATGATTCAACTGAAAGCGAGAAGTCTTTACGAAGATCTCAAGAAAATCTACGCGGATGAAGAGCCGGTCGAACCGTTCACAGCCAGTAAGGGTTGGTTCGACAGATTCAGGAAGAGGGTGGACTTTCGTGGAAACATTTTAACCACAGATACCCCCAACGTGGATCAGGTAGCCGCCGTTAATTTTAGAAAAACACTAAAAGAAATGATAGATCAAGATTCCTTAGATCCTCATCAAGTGTTCAGTATGGTCGAGATCGCACTTTTCTGGAAGAGAATGCCTGCCCGGACATCTTTGATGAGGGAAGATAAACTGCGACAAGGACCCAAGCTTTCGAATCAACGATTGATGATTATGCTCGCTTCAAACGCAAGTGGCGATTTGAGGATGGAACCTATTTTGATATATGATCCGGAAAACCCGACAGATCTCAGAAAATACACCAACAAAAAGATTGATGTCATTATAAAAAATAAAGAAGAGTCCACAGAAACCAAGATGACGTACGAAACATGGTTTGAGGAGTATTTCAACCCTTTCTTTTCGGATTACTGTAAATCAAAAAATTTATCCGAGAAAGCGCTTGTCATAACAGAAGATGTAATTGTGGACAGTGGGAACGATAATGTGAAAACTATCGAAATACCGGAAAATGCTCCATTCAGCACACAACCGTTGGGTGAAATCGTTGTAAACATGTTCAAGGCACTATATGTGGAGAGGATGTTTTTGCAAATATTAAAAGCATACGAAGAAGACGAATCGAAGACGGTGATGCAGCACTGGGAAGAGTACAACATCAACCAAGCTGTCGAAAATATCAAAGAAGTTTGGGCTGAGCTGTCGTCGAATCTGCTCAACAAATGCTGGAAAAATATCTGGCCAGAGTGTGTGATTAATAAAAATGTGGCCGTGAATAAAGTAACACAGATACAAAGGAAGATTGTCGACATAGGACAGAAACTGAACATGGACGAGGTGGAGTTGGTCGATGTCCAGCAATTGATAGACAGCAAGGGGGACGAATTGTCCAACGAAGAACTAATGGGGTTGGGCCAGACGACCCTGCCTCAGTTATCTCCAGTAAATTTGGAGATGCCGAAAAATATTCAGAAGCCAAGAGACGACCTGAGCGTGGAAGGCATGGGTGAAGCTTTCGAGCACTTGGACGCCTTCATGTCGTACTTCAGATCGAACGATCCTGACAAGGAGAGGTTTATGACTGTCATGAACGGGGTGGAGAAATATGTCACATTCTACAGACACCTCTACAGCGAGACGAAGAAATCCAGGATGAAGGAAGTCATCGACACATTCATCAAGAGGATCAAACAGGACGGCGATGTGGATGTGTAGACTCTTAGTGATTCTGCGTTAGATCGTCCGTATCCAGAGCTTCGATTAGATAAACGTTTTTGATATATTTAGACATAGTCGTGACTTGAGTATACATAGTGAAACTAAAACTTAAGTGTTTTAATGGTAAATTATTCGTATAGTGCGCATTCCGTAAATAATTAGTGTAAAATAAATACCGACTGCCAAGTTGACATGTGATTGGATGCGTCGTCCTACAAGTGCATATAACTTGAAGTTTTAATAAAATATTTTATATAGTAATGCATCTTTTAATTCTCCAACAATACGTATAAATAAATCTCATGCTGAACATTTCACAGTAAAAATATTGTATTATTTAAATATAGTATGCATGTGTAGAGTAAATTTCACACTTGTTAGACATGGTCAAATACGAGATTACTCACCAAAGACCGTTTATCAAATATCACTAATCACAGCCGTTTTCGGTATGCTATTGCTCGTATATAAATTTTGTCGTTCATGGAGCAAATAACGACTATAAATTTAACAAATAATAAATACGCGTACTTGTATGGAAAATAGTATAAGTGAAAGGACATAAGAAAGGAAGAATAATTAGGACAATCTTTGCTACAAAATAATATACATATGTATCGACTCTCACTTCAAGTTTTACATTTACTCTACACTTGCATGAAATATCTAATATTTTTAATGTTATGACTTTTGATTTAACAACGACGATTATACATGAATGTATTACATATGGGAATTATGCAAAAAAATCTTCACACGCTAAAATACATGAATAAGTCACAGACACTCATATACAGGGTGTCTCTTGTTACAAAGCAAATATAGTTTTAACTTACCAAACACACTGTGATCTAAAAATATTTTCAAACAGAAATGTATGTACCGACAACAAGGCAAGTCTCCCCCGTTTTATTGTACAAAATAATCTATTGTTCACACCCTTCAAAATCACTGCAATGGTATATCCAAAAAAACCGTTACATTCTAAATTAATAATTATTTTATTCGGCAAAGCATTCTTAAACGGCTTACGTAACTGTAGCACAAAGGACAGTTACTTGTTAGCACATAGGAAGTACAAATATGAATACGGACACTTAATATGGAAGGCCTAATAAATTATACTTTTCACACAGACTATTTGCACTGCTTATCGCAACAGTTAAAATGTGATAAAAATATGACATAGTTAAGTTGGTACATTCATGATTCATCGAGAGTTAAATGCAAATTAACCGAAGCATTACTATGCGTAATACATACCGAATCGAATTTAGAAGTTGGCTCAAATGTTTTGTGCTTGACTCAGACAGCGTCTCTGTTTAATCGAGGCTTTTATATTATTTAACTTTTAATCTTTTCAACGTCCACAAGTTGTTTCGTAACGTATTATGTACTGAAAGACCTACTAGTGCATATAATACCCGCACATGCATGTCTTCACTCACCTGCATTTCTTATATGTGGGTCTATTTAATTCCAATGCATTCTATTACAATTTATCGTATTTTAAAATAAACAATGCCAGAAAGAAGATATTTTTAAACATAAACCTTTATATTTTTATACACGATTTGAAGCTTCAGAAGAAGAGATATGCCAAAGTCAAACGAATATTGTAATATTATACCTATCTCTTTTCTTTATATCCTTTTTCAGACAGACAGGGAGAGAAACAGTAGTGTAAAGCTAGATTAATCAAAATGATGTCAAAGTGCTTCATAAAAGTGCAAAAAGAAATTAGAATACTATAATATTCATTTGATATTGGCATATCTCTGTTTATAAGCAATAAGATATCAAATAAATAAATGTATGACAACTGGTCAATATTTATTTTGTTTGATTTTTTTTTTTTATAATATCTATAATACTTTTAGGGGTAGTCTTCTTCATTTAAAACTAGTATCCGAAAAGTATAATTTTTTTAAATTAAAAATCAAACAAGTCAGGGTGGACTTTTAACCCAAGTGTAAAAGTAATAGAAAACAATAATTATATAGTATGAGCTACAACCATTTTTTTCGGATTCATATAGAATGACAGCTTATTATTAATATTAACCGAAAATAGACTTAAGACTAAAATACATTTATAAATTTATTTGTTATATTTTTGCGATACCCTTGAAATATTATCAATTATTCAATGTTTACCTAGTAAATTTACGATTAGGATAAAGAAATATGGTCGAAACCAAAAGAAACAGGTGAACCAAACTGTGAAATTAGTTAATTAATGTATTAAATACATCCCTTTCGAATATTAAAAGTCGACTAAGTATGTATAAATATTACGTGATTGTTTTGTTTAAATTTGATTTGTTGTTCATAATTCAAATTTAGAATTATATGTTTGCAATGTTGCCATCTTCAAATAGTGTGATCTGATTTTTACTCGGTTGTCATAACAAATTAATGACATCACTGTTGTAAATTATATGTAATTATCCCTTGAATATTGTTCTGGGTCTAATATAGCACCTGGAATAACGGTCGTCCAGAACACCCTTTTGCCACGTGCCATACTCCCGCACCCTCATACAAACACTCTTATCACTTTGTTCCCCCGATGCAGGTTATCAAGGACATTTATAGAAATTACAATAATTAAACAACCTGAATATCAGGTTTGTGAAGATACAAAAGACCTTAGAATTACTAGAGCGTTCATCTAGCGGTTAAATTTAACAAAAAATGTCGCAAAACAAGTTACAGCCTAGTGATAATTAAGCACTGTTTTTGTGTAAATTACGCATTTAAGAATGGTTTTTTTAGAATTCTATCATAGCTAAGATTGCCTACGAAATTGCAACAGTAGCGAACCAGGTGTGTTAAACTTAATGTAACGTGCATGGTTTGCCATGGGTTTTGCCCCGTCAAAGAGATCGACGACATTGGATATATTTTTATTTTTATTTTAATCATCACCAATATACAATGAGTTATTTAGTAAAAACATATGCAGTTCTTTCGTATTAACTATCGTAAAATTTGTATATTTATATATTTATAAAAATATTATGTAAAATATGGTTTTGATTTATGTAATATTCAATAAAATTTAATATTTTTGGAATAAGGGTGGATAAAAATACGCCCCTTTTTTAAAAAAACAACAAATAATTTAACTTTTTATTGTTCCTAAAGAATAAAATTTTGACTTATTAAATTCTTCTTTAAAAAAGTGAAATGAATGAAAATAGGTTGGGTGAAATAAACGCGTATATGGAAAAAAATTTTCCCGTAATAATAAACTCAAAATTTTATCAATATTTTTTTTAATCTAATAGCATTAATTAATACCAAAGAAAATATCAAGGGTATACTTCTAAAATCGTATTTTGAGTTAAGGATGCATTTGTATATGTTTTTATTACTTTATCTACTGCCAAAACGCACTTATTCGTAAGTCAAATTTACATTTTTCGTTTCTGTTAGTTAAAATAGAGGTATTTTTTATAATTGTGTTTTATTTGGAAAGAAGTATGACTATTACCACATTGTAAATTATTCCAATATACATATACAATAAATTTATATTTATGTCAAGACTTTTCACTAATTCGCCATTATCTCAAAATTGGTATACACCTTTTTTATAAACTGTAAAATGTTAGATTTGTGTTAAAAAATATAGTTTTTGCCCGTGTCCGTTATCGCATATTTATCTAATGTGTAGTAATGTGTAAAGTGCGATAAGTTAAACACATAAACGATGAACGTATTTTATTTCTTACTGGTATTATCCACAATATATCAGAAGTGGATTCTTGTGTGCTTTATAATTTTGTATTTGAAATGCAGAGTGTGCATTACTGGGGCGGTAAAGAAAAGCGGTCAAACATTGGGGTGCGATATTGAACATCTGCCCATATCACACAAAACCCACTAACGGTTTTTATTTTGAACAAGAGCAGGTGATGGAGACCGTTTGAAGTCCAAGATCCATTCTGGAAGGGAGTCGAGGAGTCAACAGCATCTATGAATCAACCACCTCAATATCCTCAAATTATGTTTTACTACTACTAACAGAACGCCATCACATGGGGGATGGTTTAATCCATATATTGCGATTTTAAACTGAACCATAATAAGAAGTGTGTATTATTGTATATTCCTATATTTAATTATTTTAGAAACAACATCGCTTTAAAATATTTAAATATTTATCTCATTGAAAACTTGTGGACAAGATCTGTTACATATATAGAAACTGAATCCCTAACTGCATTCAGTTTACACTTATAATATAAGCCCATTAATTAATTTTTTAAGCTTAATAAAACGCTTGCCTCATTGGGTACACGAACCAGTTTTCAGTATTGGAGCACTGCACGGGTTACATATTATTGTAGATGTATTCTCTTACTCCCTTTATAAATTTTTCTAAATGATCCGCAAAAAAAAAACACATAAATATCTCAGTTAGCAAAACCGACCTCGAATAATAAAAACGTGTTGTATGGCAATATCACTACAAATACACAACTCAGCAATTATTATTTTAAAAAATATATAAAATACCGAATACAATGTTGGATTTTTTCTGAATATGCACGAAAAAGTTTCGACGATTTATTTAAATAACAATTACGATACATATTGTGAATTAAGCCAATACCACCGATATATTAACAGGACATACAGCTGCATGTATAAATATTAATATGGCGGACCAAGCAGATGAATATCCTCTTCGTTTTTTATACATCTTGATGAAACCATAAACGTACACCGTAAATACGATAGTAAAGTTACTTAGCTACACCTATGATCGGTTTTTTGTTAGTTAATGCCTCGGGCGAGGCAATAATTAACAAAAAACCGATCAAAACTACAGCAAAGCAACTCTATTACCGTCTTTACGGTGTAAGTTTATGGCGACGCACGCCTAGGAATCACAAGCTTTATACTCTTAATTCTACAATATTCCTTATGTTTTTTTATATTATTGCTTGTGGTTTTATGAATTGCCGTATGTGTGTACGGGATTTCTATTAAATAATAGATAATTCTAAAATGTCAAGTATCACTGGTTTAAACTGATATTATTAATTCATTTGTTCTTTTGAGGATGTCATCAATTCTTTACTAGATACGATGACAATTTATCAAACAAAAAGCAAAACTTAACATTGCATTGCTACAATAAGTGCATTGCTACAATACTGAAAAAAATGGGTGCGCTATATTAATTAATAAAATAATATAAAAATGTGACTATTATCACAGATGATGATTAGTAGTAGGTATACAGACACGGACATACTAAAAATTTATATTTTTGATAGGTTTTCTTTAGAGGGATGTTTTGTTTAAAGGTGCTTTATGATGACTGTATATTTAAAAAAAATATTTTGGGTGTAAAGTTGTTCAGATTGTAGAATCTCTCGTTTCTCTGGCGCGCGGCACATGATTTGTGTATTGAGTGACTTTAATTGAAAGTGAACTATATGACGGGTACGCCTGTTGCGGGTATCCCTTTTGACGACATGTCTTGAAGATGATGTTCAATGATGATATCGTATTATTATGATGGATATCAAGTGTCAAGGGGTGCAGAGGGCGTGTCGTTGGCACGCGTCGTCGCCACGTGTGTCTGGTCTTCGCGACATATGTTCAGGAAGTTGCACTACTTTTAATACTAAATACTATTTAACAATAACATAAGCCACACGCTCACCTTATGCCTGGATTCAATTATGAACAGTATTCAACAGTGGCCATCTGGAAAATAAAAAAAAACAAATATTACAACAAGGACGAACATTGTTGTGCTACAATATACATAATTCTCCTGCTCCAGCGTATAATATCGTAAGTGCAAAACAAATCTGTGTGCTCTTAAATCTTTATGGAACTGAACACATATTGTATGTATGAAACGTCAAAAAATGTTGCTTTTCAATCATTATTTAACCTATTAAGTGGGACTTTTTCGAAATAGTAAAATAGTCGTATTTGACCGGCAACTAATGTAGATTCATCCATTATCTATAACACATTTCATGTCTCTGTCAATAGAAGGTATTTAATCGTAAACTGTTATATGTTATAAATAATAATTAAGCCGAGTGACACGTGACAGGCAGTGTTACCAGATTGAATATGTGGCTCAGTTCCATAAAGAATTACACTTACGATATTATACGCTGGAGCAGGCGATATGTATATATATTTTTAATCACTATTCAGATTTTGCCATCCTTATAGTATATGCTAGACGACACCAAACCTAGGGGGAAGAAGTGCAAAAAATAAATTCAATTGTTAATTTTAACGGGGCAACACACGTACAACAGAATAATCAATTATTGTAAAAAGATTGTCTTAAAAATATGCTCAATTTATAAGGGTAAGTACTTTTTTTTATTTACTCACAAATCACAAATCGATGGTAAAATGTCCCACTTTTATTCTTAAGTAAATCACATTAAAAAAAATGTTTATTGTTTAGTTTATGTTGTAGTACGGTATTCTTTTTGCACTTTCACCCCCCTAAATCTGACTGATAACATTTAAAATATTCTTGTATATGTAATAATAATAACATTTTTTTAAAATAACATATCAAATATAGGCATTTTTATTCGCGAAAGCGATTAGCGAGAAGAACTATATAATGAAATAGAAATGATTAAGATAACACTTTTAAATAGTTTGCAAAACACAATTAATATAAAAAAGAGACTATGAAGATGAGTGTATTTACAAAAGTCATTTTATGGAAATAGGGCGTATCTTCTTATCCGTCATTAATCCATCCAACCTCTTAATTACCACATACTTTAGTCATTTTTTAATAAAACATAATATAAGTTCTATTGGAAAATCTAAATAGTCTTTAAGAACAATAAAACACAATTGTTTTTTTTATTGTGACCAATCACGTAAAGAAGAAATTATATAAAACATTATATTTCCGTATAAATAAAATGATTGATGAGTAATAATTATATATTTTTATTATTCATTAGTGTATTGTTTTAATACGAATGATATATTATGTGTGTTTATAAAACCTCTGCATTCCGATTAGGTATTATCATCACAGATTAAATGGATATTTTATTAAATACAGGTGTAATAATACCTTTAATTGAAGGCATTTATGAATGAGATTGTAAATACTACAGAATGTTTTCCTCGTGACGTCATGTTTCGAGTAATTTGTTTTCTGATAGAGGCTTTGTTCAAGAACGAAGTTGACTCAACAGAATGAGTCAACTCAACTCCGGATTCAGGTGTATGCCTTCTGAGAATATTCAAATAAGAAGTTTTTCATCGAAATATAATAAGTTTATGTTGAAAGCATGCAAATTGTAAAAAATGAGCAAAAAATTCCAATCGTCCAAATTAAATTCCATTACGTAATAAAAAGCATTGACCCGGTTCATGCTCTTTGTTAAAATAATAGATATTTATAAAATGCATTTAAACACCTGCAAATCGACCTTAATGTACACCTTTTATATCGGAGAATCTGAAGATGAGGTCATCAAATCAATTTGCATTCCTTCCATCAATGATCCGCAAAAAAACCACATAAACATCTGACTGAGCAAAACCGACCTCCAATGATTAAAACGTGTTTTATGATAATATCACTACAAATATACAACTCAGCAATTATTAAAAAATATATATATAAAATACTAAAAAAATATTGTATTTTTTCTGGATAAGCATTAAAATTTTCGACGAAAATACGAGGAATTAGTTAAATCAACATTACGATACATATTATAAATGAAGCCGATACAACCGATTTATTAACAGGCCTTACAAGTGCATGTATAAATATCAAGATGGCGGAACAAGACGAGTCAATCTCATCTGCTTGGTCCACCATCGAGATATTTAAACATCCAGTTGTATGGCCTGCTAATATATCGGTGATAATGATCAATCAATCCGTTGGAAAGAAAAAGCAGGGTATACCTATAATAAATATTTTATAAACAGATAAGTAATTAAAATAATCAAATTCTTATACAGCCATTATTAAGCTCTAAAAGATATTATAATAATAGTTTTATAATTCAAGTAATCAGAGTAAACCTGGATCAGGACGATGAATGTTGATTTTATTAAAATAATCTGATCCTAATAGACGATTGATTTGATATACACATTAGCATGACATACAACTGAATATATACATATCAAGATTGTGGACCAAGTAGACGAGTCTGAGTGAGACAATTAGTGTTGCCTCAGTCAAACTCATCCGCTTGGTCCGCCATCTTGAAATTATAACATCCAAATGTATAGCCTGCTAATATGTATATCGGTGATATTGACCAAACCGCTATTGTTAGGATGAAAAAGCAGGGTATACCTATAATAAATATTTTAGAAATAGAAATAGGTAATTAAATTCGTATACACCCATTGTTAAACTCTATCAGATATTATAATAATCGTCTTATAATCCATGTAATCAGAGTAAACCTTGATCGAGACGATGAATATTGATTTGACATAATAGACGATTGATTTAATTATTTATTTTTTGTTGAAGCTGGAATCAAAATGATATTGTTGTATACCGATATATTAGCTAGATGTATACATATCAAGATGGCGGACCAAGTAGACGAGTCTGTTTAACAATTATTGTTGGCTCAGTCAAACTCATCTGCTTATTTAACATCCAATAATTGTATGGTATCGACTATACTACATCTTGAGGTTAAATTCCATAAGGTAAAAAAAGCAAAGCCTGGTTTTATTATGCATATTTTGTATAACAATTAGTAGTTCAATGCAATAGCAATATACTAGTAGTGAAGCAATGTGTTAACCCAATTTCATAATTACTAATAATCGATCACAGACAACGACAACAGGTGTAAAACACACTATCAGTACAAATACTAAATCGTATATTTCCTTCCAGGTATATGATATTTATCAATCAATTTTTCATAGAAGAAAATGTATGTATTTTTTTAGTTGACTCACAATAGTCACTTATTTTATAATAATCAAAGTTCATCGTCCTACTTTTGAGTACACTCAAAATTATCTTATCCTTTATCAGTGAAATTAGAACGTTGAGTAATTATAAAAAAATAAACTCAATTAGATGTATTATTAACACAAAAAACGTATCTGAAAATTAACAGTTTACTGTAATATATTACTAAAATATATTTATAAATAAGCTTGTTTTATGTTACAATTAGTTGAGATAATTAAGAGTAAAACTGCTTATTTCACTCAAACAACGTAGATATACACGTATTTTTCGATATATAAATTTTCCATGATCATTTTGGATAAATGTGGCTGAGTTTCATCGTTAATCATTATATTTAAATACGTATCATTATTACTATGTCATTTTAACTTTATTATGTTATTAATAGGGTAACTTTATTGAAATTTTCAATTTGTTAATGTTTTTAACATCGTGAATTGAATGAAACTCAAGATGTTTATATTAATACCACAGAACAACCACGGATTTTAAATATGTGGCTAAGTTCCATACATAAAAAAATTGAAAATTTCAATTAAAATTACCCTAGTAATATAATAATAATATAAACACACCCTAGATAAATATATATTATATTTATTTTCTTCCTCTTATTAACATAAAATGTTCATCATTACAAATTGTCGTGTTAATTGTGAATTTATTATTAAACAAGGGTAATTTTAAAATATGTGGCATAAAGACTTAAAAGCACACAGAATTTTAATACTCGTACCTCAATACATTAAGAACTATTTTCCTATTGTACCTACATTTATTGGTTGAATGATCTGTACATATAACATAAACACACCTTGGACAAAATATATTTATTATATTATTATAATAAAATAGTATAACTAATCGGCATGAATGCATAAGGTAACAAAACACTACTTGTAATGTAATACATAAACGTGACTAATGATGTGTGAATCATCATTTTATTATAAACAACGCAATATTATTTTATAAAAAAAATATTTCAAGTGAAATCATTGGTATCGTGTCAAACTAGAATAGTTTCCGCATAAACCAGCTATCGATTAATCTGATTTTCAATGGGAAAAAAGTGAATTTCCCATTGACTTCCGATGGAAAATGGTTTGATGAAAAGTGTAGCAAAAAGGCACATGCGAATATCACTTTCCTGTTGATTCAACCGATTAAATTCCGCAACCGTCGATCATAAAACACACAATAATAACTTTCCTTATTTATTACTATTATTATACACCTGCGTATCGAAGATTAAAAAAACATAAATTTCAATTTGTAATAAATAAATACCTACCAGCATTTTTTTTATTTAATTGTACTTCAATAACTAGGGCATTTTAATATATATTTTTGTAATAAAAAAAATACTTGACTTCAAAAAATCTTAGAATATTATATTATACTAAAATGTCTACAAAAACCATTCCTGAATAATTAATAAATAGTTATTATTAAACTAAAGGGATTATTTAATATTTTATAGGCAATAATAACTGGGAGAACACACATTAAGAATTAACTGAGAATATTTTAGAGAGTGGAAAAAAATAATTAGAAATATTAATCGAATCAAGCTTGGGATCAGCTGTTTCTGTGAAGTACTTAGTAGTGACTGTCACGTGTGTATTGTGTCTGTTAAATACGTAATTAATAATAAATATATATATTTTTAAATATATTATTTTTCGCTTATATTTGTGATACCCCCTAAAATATTCTTAGTTAATTTAAGTTCATCCTGTAGATTAATAAGATTAAAACGGTATTCATTTATTATACTCCCAAGTGTATTTATATATTCTATTTTAATATATATTTTTAACATAAATAGTAAAGTTTATTATAAAAAAACATCTAAGAGTAGAATATCAATCAATGGGAATATTTTTTTAATTAAAATTATTCTATATATAGAAAAAACTTTGGGTGTTATGTTAATGTGAATCGACAGCAGCTCTTTATTATTAGCGAAAAATATGATGATTAATTTGATATAAAAATATAACTCTTTAAAGGCTTCTTATATTATTGATTAATGTATAGTTAGTGAAGATTCTAATGGATATTTATTTAACTGGCCAGATTTATTTAAAAAATAATATTTTATGTACAGTCACTCCACATTATATTTTTCCAATCGCTTTCCATTTTCTCTCGAACAATATTGGTCTGTTTAATATTATTGTATTGTGTGTGAGTCAGAATGTGACTTTTGAATCACCTCATACACCTTTACCTGCCCATTATTGTGAATATATTTATAATAATAATGTGTCGGCTCATTGTCCTTTGTTTTTTTATACTTGAATGAAAATAGTGTATCGGTAAATAATTTAGATAATTACGACATAATGTTTCACAGATGCTCACGATTGCATATATCTCGTTAAAATATCACGACTTTCGGACGAACAAAAAGTTAGTCCATTTTTAATATACATAAATAAATAAATGCAGCATTCGTGTCTGTCAAATTATCACCGGTTATCCTTGGCCTCGACTGTATCGGTGCTATCTCTACTGAATTACCTTTATATGGTTAACATTCAATACTAAACAATACGTGACAAAGTTTTAAAGAAGAGTTCCTGGAAATTCGCTGACTATGGAATCGACAATATTATTATTAAGTCTCGGCCAAGAGTGTGAAAAAAATTATTAACAGAACAATATTAATTGATTTATGATAAGTATAATAACTGTATATGTATATCATATAATGTTTTGTGTAAATATCAGAGAGTTAAAATAAAGTAATACCAGAGTTATAGCTCAAGGGATAATATAAGGCTACAAAAAAAAAAGGTTCAAATCCCGCTCGAGTAAAAAAAAAGATTGATCGGTTATTACGACTGTTAGATTGGGAATAATATTAATAAAATCCCGATCGATCGTGTGAATCCAGGTTTACTCTGATTTCCTGTATTATAAGATAAATACTGATTATTAAGTCTGTGTAACTAGTAATAGTTAAGATCACCGACAGACAATTAATTAACAAGTTGTTGTGTCTAAAAAAGCAAAGTATATAAATAATAACTATTTATCCGGCTACACTGTGAATATATTTTATTTTAAATTAAGTCGATTCCATAGTCTGTCTAATTTTCTCACAATTTGTGTCTTTCTTTGGTTTTTAATGTGATTAATTAACCGGTTAAAAATAATTTTCATAGATATGTTCATTGTTAACTATCACATCTGTAGATAGCCAATTAAAATATGTCTTTTCCATGAAAACTGTTAATATCTTCACGTGAATATTATCCCATTTTATTTGGATTAAAATAACAATGTTTTTGATATATAATATTTCAATGTGTAATATATTTTTTCCCAAAACATAACTGTGCACGTTTAATATTCTAATAGAAACGTTTATGCACGATCGACGTTATGTTTGTTTTTATTTTTGAAAACGTACACACTATTTTGATTACAAAAACGACTGTTAAAAACCACTTTTTCGGCTTTTTATTACAGTGCAGTGTTGGATAAAAAATATTATTCAAATTGACAATAAAATTCAATGCTCACGATGATATTCTATACCCGAACAATACTCGAAGCATTCCAATACGTGTGACTTGTATTCGTGATATTATGAGTCTCACATATTAATATATTGTCATCATATTTTATTAAAAAAACCTAAAATCGAAAATGCTGAACGTGATTCGACGAAAAATGCAAGTAATATAAACACTCTTTAGAAATATTCTGCAAAGTTCCGTTATTCGTCAAGATTGTGCAATCTAAATAGGCGTATATAAAAAAGTATTGAAAATTGCACATCTTTTTCACGTATAACTATTATCGTGATTGACGTAATATAAAATTTGTATTTAGAAAATAGATGCAAAATAAAACCAAGAAGGTGATCGATACAGGACTAAAGAAAATAAGACTCTCTTTATTCCCTGGATCAATGTCATATAATAACAGTAAGTTTCTAAGACACCTATTAAGCAAGAACACTCTGAACAAAAATCTATTGATGTCATGAGTTATAAAATTTAGGTTTTTATGACAGTTCCGAAGAGGGTTATATGTATTTATGCAAGTAAGTAGATGAATAGCCATAAATAACTCTTTATTTGCTTATTACCTGTACAAAAAAAGCTATTTATGTATATCAACCGAGTGAATTTGATAAATAACAGAGCATTTCCCTTTACAATGTTGACATGACAATAATGTGAGAATATATATGACTAAAAATAAATAGAAAAATCTTGCCGAAGAAGATGCTAATTAATTATTATTTGGGTAAAAATAGTAAGTAAGGTTAAGATGGGAATTATATTGAATATACACAAAACTTGTGAAAAATCATCCTCAAATAGAAAGTTTCAGACTTAAAGGTCAGTCAAAGAAGACAAATCAAATTCAGCCAGAGGATGTTTTAGGCCTTGATGCTGAATTACTGAGAAGACCAAGAAAGCCATTTCGTAGAGGAAAATTACCTTCTGACATAAATAGAAGATCACGGATTCACTCAACGCCGTATCATGTCTTCCATAATCAATATTCATAGCCCATGATTGGCATTTTTGACAAACGAGTTATTGAAAAATATTTAGAACGACACTTTTTAATAACTCAATTACGCATCAATCGGTGGTTAAAACGGTAATTTGAATGTGTCACAAATAGAGATGTGCAGCTGGTTATTTAAACAGGAAAGAAAATAATCTACTCGCTTAAATAACCGAGTGGCCATTTATGAAATATGTACAAGATTAGTGATTTATTAAGTGGAAAATAATACTGATAAAATATTATTCCCCTTGCGTTTTTCAAGTGTACCCTTCATATAAAATCAATTTTATTCACATTTAAGTTCATTGCACACATATCACGAGTAAATAAAAATAAAAAAGTATATAAAATTAAGGCATTTCATTGGGTAAAAAAATGACAAATTAACACCGATACAAATTCTTTTGATGTGTGAAAGTATGAGGCTCGTTTAATTTTTATTGAAACTAGCAGTAAACCAATTAATAATGTATTTTAATCCTGTTATAGTCCACAGTCTTGTAAACTGTGGACCATAACAGGATTAAAATATCCTGCAACGCATAATAATATAAAATGATTACGCAGTGTGAATATTAATATTATGACGAATATTTACACGCGAGTGTATTTCGAATATAAATTATTATTCTGTAATATACGAAGCCTACTGAATTTGTATTAAATTGTTATGAAAAAGAGTGTATGTGAATAAATTGCATTCGTGAATATTATCTACCGATGCGTGCTGTATTATTATCACTGCGATTTGGGATCTCCCGTCATGCACTAGTGGTACTTCAGCATGATACAATAATATAATATGTATGTATTAATCGCCGATTTGATTTAAAACTCTCACAAGATGACCACTACATAGTACGTCTATTTAAGTACAATATGTATGATGATCGTTATTAAGCGTCGCCGTAAACGTACACCGTAAAGACGGTAATAGAGTTGACTTGCTGTACGTTTGATTGGTTTTTTGTTAGTTAATGCCTCGCCCGAGGCTCAGACGAGGTATTAACTAACAAAAAACAGATCATAAGTGTAGCTAATTAACTCTACTATCGTATTTACGGTGACTTGTGCCTGGGAATCCATTACTTTAGGAATTACAAACCACCGCAATGATTTACCAGCTTCAAGTGACTCACGATTCAGCCACACCTGCACACGACCTGTCCTTCGTCTTTAACATTATTCATCAACAATGCTTAATATGTGAAAACAATTTGTGATTGTCTTCCAAAAAATCCACGCAAACGACAGCAATTTTAGACGAACAGCGGAGGAAATAAAAATAATGAGGTAACTACGCAATTTCCAACGAATAAAACATGTGCTCATAATAATACATACATATTAAATTGTAAAATAAAATTTTAAATTTCCTAGAATCATTGTGAAGCGATTTTCCATTTTTACATCTATATTATTTATTGGTTAAAGATAAATTCCATAACAATTTTCCCGACAACCCGAGTTTTCACATTTTCGCTACACAATAATTTGAAATCAAATAAGTATATGATTGATTTATGGATGAATTAAAAGTACATTTTCATCCCCTATTCACATATAAAACTAACGTACCCTAATCCTATGTATGTATGTATATCTAAAAACGCTGATTATGATGACGACTTGGTGGAATTCCATAGCAATTAAAAATTATTTATATTTATGTTCCAAAAAAACTACTTGTTTTTAGTTTAAAGTACTTGGACTCAAATAAAAATAATTGTGGATTTTACAAAAAAAAATTAATCATACCTAAAATCATCATCAACAATTTGAATGAATTTATAAGAAAAAATTGAGAATAATAAAATGGAGGAAGTTTATACATTTAAATATGTTTGAAAATATTGAAAATTAACAAAGTTCAGTCACAAAGCAATTTTTTTAAATATTAAAGAAAAAAAGACTATGTTTCAACTCTAGGTTTATAAAAATATGTTACAATGAGAAAATATTTTCGCTAAACGTGTAAAAATAGTATTGCTTTAATTTAGAACATTTTTAAAGATTATAAATAAATCATAAATTCAGTATTACGCTAGTTTCTCACACCCATTAGGTAATTGAAAATATTCCGAACCAAAGTTCGACAACCCCCTGACCCATCGACGGATTACCGATACATAATGGATTAACCATTCGGAAATAAAATTAAACTGTAATTTGTGGTCTAGTAATCCTAGTATGAAGCCTATAAAATGCAACGGCCTAACCGACTCTTCTACTATGTAAATACTGCACACATCACAATATTTCTTGTCGTCGTAATTCCTTATTTTCTGTATGTCACGAACAAAGGACAAATAAACCCTGACTGGATCCAATAATTTAAAACAATACAACCGTTCATTGGATGGAAACAATGCTTGTTCGTTTGTGGAAAAACGACTTTGCTTTGTGAATGTGGAACACGTTTGAGGTTTCACATTTCAAATTAACAAAAGACGCACGAAAAGAAGAAGGATTTCAAATAATCTTTACAATTAAATCTGATAATAAAATATTCCATTAAACATTTATAACATTAACGAATAAAGATACCAATTATGCATAAATATTGCAGAAACTCTCATGATTTTACACTTGCACCTATATTTATATATTATTACTTGATCGATTTTATGCAAAAAATAGACAATGAATCAAAAGTCAAATTTATTATTTATACAAATAAATACATAGCTATATGTTTAGGAAAAAAATTTACACGTCCAAAAAGTATCAATAAAATAATTAATTATTGAAAAAAAGAAGTTTGTAATTTCGACTATATTTTTATTACAGTCTTACTGTCTTCAAAGAAATTACAAACTTATTTCATTAAATAATTATGGAATTCAATCAAGTAATCAACACTTTCAACAAATGTTTAATAATATATATAATTGTCTAAGGTGTGTGTATGTATATATATTTGCGGGTCCCTCAACCATCAGTGTTATCAGATGGAAGAATAAATTTTCATATAATTATTTTACTACAATTAATACATATCTAAAATCTCGAAAGGGCTATTTTAATGATAATAATATCAAATTAATTTCAAAATAATTTTAGAGATATTTAATAACGCATAATAAATGAAAATTCTCAAAAAAAAGTATTTATCGGGAAATTCGCTTTTTAATGAAAAAATAAACAAATTATTAACGTCCTATTAAAAAACCATGCAGAATATCAAAGAACATTAACTAATTGAAAATTTCTATTAAAATTCCTCTAGTATTGAATATTAAGTGATAATGCTGTTTTTTCTAAAAAAAAGTGTCCACCAACCCATCGATAAGGAATTTATTCAAAATGCTACTTAAAGAATATTTTCAACCCTTCGTGTGGAAAATTTCCAATCGGTTGTTTTTTTAAATTAAAGTAATACTTGCCATACACACGAGTGTTTGTTGGTGCTTCTGGTATTTCCGCCAATGAGAGAAATGTATACAAACATGAGCGCCAATCAGTGTCAAGCGCTCGTTCTCTCATTGGCTGAGATACACAAACGAGCATAAACAAGCACTCATGTCTGTGTTGCGCCTAAGAATATAATAGCAATAACCATTTACTAACCACAATGTAAATGTATATTTATATATCTAAGCATTTAAACGACACTTCCAAGGTATACATAATTGAAAGAGGAGTGGCCTGTCACTGTAAACATAGATTGACTTTTATTCAAATCAAAACGAGGAGTCGGATCATGCATTGTGTTGAAGATACCACCTTATGCATGTTTTATTAGAAGGAGATGTTTTCTGAGAACTTTATTTTATCTCATTTGTATGCAAAGCACAAGTCAAACCACATCTATGGAGATCAGCGTCAACACGACCGTGGACGTGCTTCACTTCGGACACTTTTATAGCTTTTACAAATTACTCACTGCAGCCTTTATGGTTGATTGTCTAAATTAATTTAATATTCAGATTAATCGTATGCTTTCAATGTAATGAAATCAGTTGTTAAATTGAGTAAAAAACCCCATTTCATTTAATATATCTTCCGATGTAAATGGTGTAATAAATTAAAAGCTAATTTCACCATAAACCCACAACAAGTAAATAAATCAATTAATTTCTTAAATCTTTATAATATTCATTCTTCTCCAATTTTTATATATATAAATATTAAATAAATAAATGTGTAATATATAAATAATCGATAAAATATAAATAACCAATTGCAAATACGACAGCATTGTTATTATGTCGTTTTACCATATAATTCAGAGAAATCGTTACTTAAATGTATAAAACATAAAAGTTAAATATTTCAAAATTGCCATGTTGCACAATAAATAAAAAGGCATTTTTTTATAAAATTGGTTTATATTGAATAAATGAATATGAGTTATTTTTGGATTTGACCGACGATATTAATAAATAATTGCAATTTTGTTAAATCAATTTTTTTGTCACACTAACATTATATTAAAGCGAAATATATTCTGAAAAAAAATAGTTAACCTCGATAGTTCATTTTTTTACTATTATTTCGCTTTAACACGCTTTAAAATTATAATGTTAAAGTATGTAAAATCTCTGATTGGTTCAACTGATTTCACAAAAATATTATATGAATTTATTGTCACTTTAGTAATATTTTATAAACAAAAAATATTTTTAAATTAACTATTATTAAATAGCGATAAATGAGGGATTTTATAAGATCTTAAATAATAAAAAATATTTATGTTTCTTTGTACATATTCATTCGGAATTGCACAAAAGGTCGTTTAGTACCGAGTAGCAATTTCCAATAGTTTATGACAAAATGTTACAGCCGGCCATTAAATTAATTGAACAGTATTATTAAAATAACTAATAAAATATCCAATCAAATTAGTTATCAGATCAGGAAGCTAATACAAGGACTAAATTAACATTAGAGCTCGTTAATGCGGAATTGAAGCCTCAATACTAAACGTTATTGATCGAATGGGAAAAGCAATCGATGTCAAACATAAATTGTATATTATTGGTGTAATAACCGAATCATAAATGCTATAAAAAAAGAAATGCATACATAAAAGACAAGTTTATTTTGGATATCACTACCTACGATTGCTACAGTTACGAAAGAAACACGACATAATGGTTTCAATAAATCGTAATTCGAGAACCACATCCGAAGTTAGATTCCATTCAATTTATATTGTATTATGACACTGTGAAATATGTAAATACATTCGGAATTTCATTACTAATCCAAACACCATATTCGATTAGTCATTGTCGGATGATTTAGGACTTTAACAATTTAAGAATGTAATCAATTGATCTTGAGTCGGCGGCTTATTTAACGAAGGTAAGTAATATTAATTCAAGTAGTAATAGAATCCTACAATATACAGATTTTAAAGGAAACATAAATTAAATTAAAACCAACATAGTATGACATGAACCCGAATCGGAGAATACAATTTTCATAATTTATTTAAGAGTTGATTATAATTTTTAATAGAAATGAACCAACTTACAAGGATTTTTTATTGACTTATAAAGTATACATCATAGGATTATATATAGAATAGCAAATGGAGATTAATGGGCCCTATGGTTCATTGGCACATACATTCTTTTTTTGGATATTATTTTGCATAAATAATAATAAAAGATTCAATTACCTCACCGTTTCTAATTAAAAATAATAATTACAAAAATGCCCTCGTTTGTTTCATAAACAATTTAATAATCTACATTATCGAATTATAATATAAATAATCAGATTTTAATGTTACTTTCCACCATTTATTACTATATGTTTTAAGCTACAGATTTATGTCTTTATATTTACATAGACAAGTAACACTAAGGTATTATTTTTTCATCATCTTTTCTCTCACTTGAACTTTGAAGGTACTTTCACACATCTAAAATTTATTTTTAATGTAATAATTTGATTTATATGCATGGTTCGAATCTAAGATCGGCCATACACGTTCGGGTATACTATATAACTGAACGTGTATGATCGTCTTTAGTCAAATCAACGCTTTTCGAAGAATAAAAAATAATTTTAAAAATCTCCAACATATCGCAATGATTAAAATACAATAATTTTGTTTGGTTGGGTTTAAAGTGAACAAATTAAAAAAAAACGTTTATTTTTATATCAAATTAAACCGTTAATATTGCGATTTAATACTATGCGAAATTCCTGTAAAGGTTAGATTAATTTGCACAGGATATTTGATATTAATTATTATGTCGCCTGCTGGAATGAAGTCTAACAACTATTGAAGAATGTC
Source organism: Agraylea sexmaculata (assembly GCA_022606485.1). NCBI lineage: Eukaryota > Metazoa > Arthropoda > Insecta > Trichoptera > Hydroptilidae > Agraylea > Agraylea sexmaculata. The sequence continues at coordinate 116,989 of JAGTTH010004834.1, forward strand.
TCACATTATTATTACGTACTTTAAACCAACACTTGCCCTGTAAAATCCCTAGTTTAGATACTCGGTTATTATAACTACATGCGAGCAAAACACCAATAAAATACACGCTTGATAATGCTTTATTATATTTAATTCGATACGACGAACAAACCGTTATTGAGATATTTAAACTTGAACTACTGTCGCCTTTAAAATATTTCGAAGAGAAATTTCACGACTAGATTTCGATTGCACTATTTACAGTTTTCACTCCGAATATTGACGACAGGTCAAGCGATTGTGTAATTATTTAAGGTGAGCCATTTGTAAAGCGATTTTCGGATTACTTTATTGCGAATTCGAATACATAAGAGAAGCCATTTAATGTGTCGTATACAATTTTCTTTAATCAAGTTTGTCGGTTGGCTTTTAACGAATCTTTGATTTGTAAACGATGGGTAAAAATAAAGGATTTTCTTTATACGATTTCCGCATCCGTTGTTCGAATAAAATAAATATTCGTCGTCATTATTGTGACATTATGTCATATTTTTAAAATAAAACAATAATACAAATGCACCTGAGTCGTGGGAAATAGTGTTTACAAGAAGTATGCGGTAATGAAGTGTGACGTCACATTAACGTTAACAATATTGAATTTAATTTATTGTAAAGAAAGAATATAAAAAAATATACGTAAAAGCTTTAAAAGCCCTATGCTATATTTAAAAAAAAACAACAACTATTTGTGTGTTGAGTAAATATCAAACTTTAGACTTATCCAGAAGTCAGATGACTCATCAACAGTCATCATTGGTCACACAACCAATCACAGCCATTTGCGGTAAGTAAGTAGTGAGTAAGGCTGGGTATGTAACTTTATATATCAGCAGTATTATTTTATTTATTTTTAATTATTATACTATTTTTGAATCTTTGGGAATAAGTATAAGAATAAGTATAAGTATAAGGTCTGTAATATTACCATATCACCAATCACAGCCATTTGTGGTAAACTGGACTGGATAACCAGCGTAATTGCTCAGGGGATAAGACGCGTCACTACAAATACTGTGACATGGGTTCAAATCCCTCCCAAAAAATTGGTTTGGTCGGTTATTAGTACTGGAAGATCGGGAATAATATTATTAAAATCCCGATCGATCGTCTTGATCCAGGTTTACCCTGATTTCCTGTATTGTAAGGTAAATACTGATTATTAAATCGGTGACCTGTGTAACTAGTAATAGTTAAGATCACCGACAGATAATTAATTGACACGTTGTTGTGTATAAAAAACCTCTGGCAAAAAAGCTCCTTGGGGCTTAAAATAAAATAAATAAGCATGTGTCCAAACTTAGCATTTGCTCTACACATATAAGAACCAAATATACCTACATATATACATACAAAAATTAAATGTAAAGTGAATGGAAGCAACTTTAATGTGATAGAAAAATCCGATCTTTGATTAAATCATAATATTCGATGATAATATGAATAATATATGTATCGACTCTCTCTTGGTCGTGATCTGAGAAAGCACAGGGTCACGAACTGGTCCCGAAAAAAACCTGACACCTCACCACCATGATTATGATGATGATGATGACTAAAAAGAATGATAATGATAGTGTGCGGTTCAGTTTCACTTTCCTTCGTCTCTCACGGTCCTTTCTGACTTCTGATAATTGTAATAAAAAACCGCAACACAGTCGCCGACCAAATAAAATATCCGTTAGAATGTTACATGATTACTTTTACAATTTATAAGGATGACACTGATAACTGCGAAAATTTTAACCGTTAACAATCAGTCATAAACTGTACATTTATATGTAAGCTTTCATCAATCTTGTGCTAAGTGAATTAAATAGTTATAAAATGCTTATATTGCTGCGTGATGGAATTCCATTATAAACGGAGGAAAATGCATTGAAATAACCTCCACATATTTTTTTCAGACTCTTTCATCGCATAGTTATTTTTCAATAAAAATATGTCTGTTGAATTATTATTACATATTATACATAAAATTTAATAAAGATACCACCACGAATAAACTAACGATTTTTTAGTATATAAAGTTTAACTATTCTATTGTCTATTCGCTTTCAATAGATAAAAAACAAATAAATCTAATGTTAAACTAACTGAAGACCAAGGATGTACTTTGCGGTTAAATTATACGTAAAATTAACCAGTGCCTTATTACAGAGAATTGTTTTTATTTGTCTCTATCGAGAGTGAATAGACTATAAATATAATGGTTAAATACTGTTTACAATTATCGATTTCAATAAATTTTAATCGAGTATTTCATTTAAAAAGATATAATGTGATATTTGTTTATTTGAAATACGTCCTCTTAAAATATTGAATATTTCTATTCAATTTATCATAAGCACGATACAAAAGCATAATATTGAAAGAAGTGAAATGTTTCACAAAAAAAAGAAGAGAGAGATTTTGTGTGCATCAATTAGGCACTTTTTTCAACAAATATTTTTACAATTACAAAACTAATTCTATACCTTCACTTAGATACTAAGTGAAACTTTACAAATAACCGAAGAATGCACAAGTACGTAGTTGACTTTCTAACTCGTTACTGTCGATAAAGAATTAAAACAAACAGTATATTAATCTAGTCTACATTAATTAAAATCAATTACCAGTAAGCAACGACTAATGACAGAGAAATGTGAACAATTGATTGAGAGTTGTGTGAAAGACGATGCAAATTATACGTAAGAAACGTGCGAAATTATAGAATAACATAAAAGCAAGACTTAACGAGAGGAGAAATTATGAAAATGGGAAAAACTTCAGTTCAAGCATGATAATCTTAATTTACCGTATTTTAATTCCATTTCATTTTCCACGCAATATAAAATGGATTCATTTCATACCAATATTGTTTGCAAACAAAGTAGAGTTATAAATATTAATGTATTATTTCAATAACTCACCAAAATTCAGTGGTATAATTTAAAGGAAGGACACCAAAATAAATAATGTTCACTTTAAAGTTAATATTAAATGTTAGATACAGCTCACCGCACAAGTTAACGCATTGACGCTCAGCAGAGCACTGATGATTAAACTTCGTTTGAGGCGCGCCAATTTTCTCTCCCCTTATTGGCTCCCTCGATGCTAAGCGCTTATTGGTCAATTTTAAAAACAGCGCTACAAAACGGTGTGTTCATACTAAAAAAATATCATTATTTTATTCATTTGTGTTTTTAATAAATAAAGGTTTTTCGCAAGATTAACATGTAAACACTGTTTAAAAATTGACGTTCTTTTACCATAACAATTAAAACAACAACAAAAAATTATAGCTTAAAAAAATAAAAATATTTAATATAAAATATTTTCGCGGTCAATTTAGATGAAAAATAATAATAAAAATTCTAATTGGTAAATATTAACATTGAAAAAATATTAAATACTTGGTAAATTTGAACAGAGAGTGAATCAAAATTTTAACCCAATTTGCAGAGTGCATTTAATTAATACAAAGGTAATTCTAGTTGTAATTATTTTTTTCATAAAATTAAAACGATAATATATAGATAGCGGCATTGTCGAAGAGGTTGGTAGCACTGGCCGGCGTGTGGTATTCGTACGTTGGCAACACCTCATCCTTTTCGTCAAGATGTCTGCCCCCACAAAGGTGTGTTTCCTTAGATATGTCATTGAATAATCTGTTTGGCGCAAGAAGCCCCGCCCATTATCAATACTCATAGTTACAGTAATGTCTGTTTATATTTGCAGCCCAAGCGCGAGCCAATCCAGGCAGTGCAAGTATTCGGAAAGAAGGTCTGTACCCACGTGGCTCGAGTGACTTGATGATAACCTGAAGTCATTGTAATAATTGTGATATTTGTAATATTACAGAAAACAGCAACAGCGGTGGCTTACTGCAAGTCTGGACGCGGCAACCTGAGAGTCAATGGACGACCACTGGACATGATCGAGCCTAAACTGCTGCAGTACAAACTGCAGGAGCCTCTGTTGCTCTTGGGCAAGGTGGGTGTGGCTTATAGATGGTTGGTAGTAACTAGCAACTAATAACTATCATTGACATTGCAGGAGAAGTTCTCCCGAGTGGACATCCGTGTCAGAGTCAATGGCGGTGGTCATGTCTCGCAGGTGTACGCCATCAGACAAGCCATCTCCAAGGCGCTGGTGGCTTACTATCAGAAGTGTAAGTACATCTATATTATCCACAATAAATTACCCATCAAATATTGTTCATGATGATACTTTTATCCCGAATATGAACCAATGTGAAATCAATATCCACACTGAACTCATCTATTAAATATCACATCGTAACAAACTTGAAGAACATCTTTTTATATTATTTTGCTTTATTTCCAGACGTTGACGAAGCCTCTAAGAATGAAATCAGAGACATCTTCGTTCAGTACGACAGGACACTCCTCGTCGCCGATCCCAGAAGATGCGAACCCAAGAAGTTCGGTGGTCCAGGCGCTCGTGCCCGCTACCAGAAATCTTATCGTTAAATGCATTCTATCGTCGACATCCTTTATTATCATTTCATGATATGAACCATCTGTACCTTGACATCTTGTACATTATATTTTATAAGTAAAATACAAAATTGTTTCATTTTATTACTATTCATCTCCAGTGTTTTTACACTTAATTTGGCCGAACAGGAGAAAATCCATAATAATAAGTAAAAGGTAAGCAAGCATCGAGTTAATAAAAATGAACCGTCTTTGAAATTATGGTGGATCAAAGGTTTTTTCAACTTGGCTTGAAAAAAAGGAAGAAGATAAAGTAGCAACGGAGAATATCAAAAAGTGGACCTCAACAGTAAAACATTCCGAGTCTTCCACAAGATGTGTAGTTGTAGAGTAAAAAACAGTAAATGTTAGACAAATTATGTATGGCAACTAATAAATAAAGCATGTTATAAAATACTGTGGAAATCTATTAAGTCTCAATAAATTTAGATGAAAAATATTTACTTGATATTTAAATACAAATACAACATTTACACGATTTTTAAAAACCAATTATGTGCAATAGTCGAAGTCCAACTACAATGATGGTTTTATAGACTATTCTATAATTAGAATATGTCCTTAAAAACAAGAAATTCATAACAGTATATTTGATTTAATCAAATTAAAATGAGTAAATAGCCGTACTATAAAAAAATCAAACAGCCGACGTAAACCATCACCGTTTTATATAAAACCTGAGCCAATAGTTAATACTAGGACAAATTAATTTAAGAGCAAAATTTGATATTTTACCACAAAAGAGACAAAACCTCTCAATAGTTACCAAATTTTCAATTGATCCTATTGATAAACATATTACATAAATATTTAACCACAAGAACTATTTGTGCCTTTGTAAGTTCTTACATTTTTAATCATATGACCTCTACTGACTAATTGTTATTAGATAACAAAAATCTTAAAGACTATGTTGAGGCTTCTGTAGTTTGTGATTCAGGTTTAATATGTATATAAGATAATTCGTGCCTCTTTTTTTTGGACCAAAAGATATTTCTTTGATAAAACTATTGTCCTGTTGACTTATTAGAAACTCTTGTCTTTATAATAAATAAATAAAAATGTTGACTACACGATTATGTATTTTAAATTAATATTCAAATCGTTCTTTGAACGGTTAATAATGAAACAAAGCTATGAGTTAATACTCAATACGAAGGGACTAGATTTCTTGTCCACTACGTAAGAAAGATTATTACATTTTTAATGTAAGAATTATAAAGCAAAATAAAAAAATATTAGCAAGTAAACTTTATGCATCCCTGGTGGGGATCGAACCCACGACCTTTGGATTAGAAGTCCAACGCGCTATCCTCTGCGCCACAGGGACTTGTGGGAGACTTGCCCAAATGATTATATATAAATACAAAAAACACTCTCCATAGATGTCACTATGAATAACTTATTATATTAAATTAACGAATAATAAAAATAAAGTACGAAAAAATCATTAAAAAAGATACCCAATTAATTTACAACTATTCATATTATTTTATTTTATTATTTAGAATTTTACCGTTGCGGTTGTCAAGGATACAATATTTTCAAACACATGTGAGTTTATTGTTTATGTTGTATAAAATGAGTCCTGGTACAAATCTAACTGATGATGGGATCACTAATGAGAAAAACGGTACCTGCTTTGATATTGAGAGATTTCAACAACACATGTATTCTGTATTTAGAGACAGAGGACTATTATCAGGACTTAAAAGTCATTTGCGGCATTGTATGGTCGAAGCACTCAAGACTTCTGATCTAGGTATTTTAAAATATCGCATAATAATCTCCATATCAATGATTAATATATCGTTTCATCATCTCATAGGTCAAACACTGATTTCACAACAAACTAATAAAGTTGTATCACCGAAATACCAAGCATTGAATGTTTTGATAGCCGAGTATTTATTCCACCAGGTAAAATATTTTATAATTTGAAAAAAACTTGTAAATTAACAATGTTTTCTATTTCAGCATTATCATTTTTCATTATCCATATTTAGTTCAGAGGTTCCTATGCATTCAAATTTACCTGAGTTTATAAAAGTCACTTTGCCGATGTCGAATGATAAATCAGAAAATGGCGATACTTGTAACATAAAAATGGAGGAAAGAGATGTTTTCGATATTCTTGAAGCATTCGGTAATAAAATACATAATCCAATATCAAAAAGTTATATTATATCTAATATTTTACTTAAAGGACTTCCTGAAGAATCCGATTATGCACAAAAAGTATATTCAGTATATAAAGACAATCCTCCTGATGATACATTACTTGTCTGTATAATTCGAACACTTCCACCGGTATTGAGAAAACTATCATCTTTAAATGAACAAAGTAAATCAATTAAAACATATACTTAAAATTTTGAATTAATGAAAACAATATTTGAGTAGAGAAAGATAAATAATGTGTGGGCCGATTGGATGGATAGTTAATGTGAACCCATAAGGAAAGAGTTTTATTATGATAATTATGTTTGTTCAACATAAAATGGAAATTATTTACAAAAATTAATTGTAGCAGTGTCACAAACCACAATATATACATATTATAATAATATTATTTGAAAACATACCTATTTTTAGAATCTAAGCCATGTTCAAATTGCCTTAATGGAATAAAAAATGATTCCAATAATGAGCGTCACAAAAATATTCCACTACCAACAAATTACTGCAAAAACAATTGTGAAACTGTATTCAAATTGAAAAAAGAAGAAATCATCTTAGCAGTATGTCGAGTTAGATATATAAATATCATTTGAAGATTTTAACTAAATTTACACATCCCATAGGTTCAAAAAGAAATGCAGGAAGTATTTGATCATGAAATTGATGTCGTTCGACTTATGGAAAAAAATAAGTATGAAGAATTGTTAAGTGAAATAAAATCTGAATACAATCTAAAAATACAACAAACTCTCAACGACTGTTTTATAAAAGAGAATCAGTTGTGTGACAGATTGAAAGCAGAATTTGAAGAGGAAAAATCTCATTTGATTGAAATTTATGAAATGAAACTCTCACTAGAAAAGACTGAATATAAAAATATTGCAAATAGAGAAAAACAAAATTTGCACAAGGTATACAAAAAATTGGCCGAAGAAAATAAAGTTGCAATTGAAAATATGTCACAATTACAAGAGAGTAACATTCAATTGGGATTGAAAAAAATCAAATATTTTGCTGAAAACTTGAAAAAGAAGGTCAGTAAATTATTTGAAATAAAAAAAATATATTCAATGAATCAATTTTTAATTCAGGAAGAAAAACTCAATCGACGAATGAGAGAGATTGAACAGGAAATGAAAAAAGGACATTATACAAAACCAAATACTTCTAATACAACTGTTTGTCATTCGCCATGTGATGATCGAATATTAATTGAAAAATTGGAATCAGATCTAGAGAAAACAAAGAATGAAATATATGATGTAATGAAATCAATTGTTAAAACACCGAAGAGTCCAAAAATTTGTGATGTAAAGGGAGTTCAAACTGATTCAATTTTACTTACATCGACTGCATGCAATACAGATGAATTTAAACAATTCACTACTGAAAATAAATGTAAAGACTCAAATAAATAATATTGTAAAAATTTTAACTCCTGCTTAAACCAGGTATATTGTTTATTTCAGATCAACCATACGAAATTGATGATAAAAAAGAAATAAAAACAACTTCAAATAATGCATTGATGGACGATTTTAAGAAACTCTTAAAAACATTACATAGGGAAAACACATATTTAAAAGCATTTAATTCTCAGGTTAACTTGAGTACAATTTCCTGTAAAAATAATACCAAATAAAATATTGAGAAACTTATTACTTATTTTAGCAACGAAAACACATTCAAGATTTAACTAAGAAACAGACCTTGATGAAAATTGAAGTTAATCAATCTCGTTCTGAGCTGCATATTTTAAAAAATGAATTGAAAATAATGAAAAAATATTCTCCTCGAAATACAAAAAGCAACTATTTTTACTCATCAAGGTGATAAATAATATTTCTGACCATCTGGTAATCTGTGACATATGCTTATGTGAGTTGTTTGATTAATATTTTATTTTTAAACAGAATTATGTCGGCTCCGTGTATTTACAACAGTTCAAAAAAAAATTGTACAGATCAGAAATTTTCATCCATTCACAATGAGGAAAAAATGTCAGTTAATATATTTTTTGTAATCCATTGGTATGTATTTGCCTGAATTAATTATGTAATAAAGAAAATTAATTTGTTTTAGCCCTGAAACAAAAATCATACACCAGAATATCAAAAACGGTAGGTTACTTAAAAAAAACTGCAATTTTATAAAAATACTACAATGTTTTATTTTTAGATGTAAATTTGTATACATCAGATTCCGATCATGAATATTACAAAGAGTAAGTTTATATCTCACGAGATGAATTATTATTATGAATTATTTAATATTCAATTGTTGTAGAAGAAAGAAACAAAGACAAAAGTTACACAGGTCTAAAAGTGATGATGAGTCTAGTCCTACTGATGAAGTGTTAAAAGAAGTCAAGCAAAGATTAAAAAAGTATTATTCACATACAGTTTTTTACAGTATACATGTTCAATTAAAAAAATGTTTCAGTATTGAGAAAGAAAGTGAGGAAGTGGATAGATCATTTCAAGAATTCAAACGTCGCCAAACTGAAAATGCTCAAAACAATAAAAATAATACACCCATTAAGAGACTGATTAACACAAAATTAACGTACAATGAAGAAAGAGATAATCTCTACAATCATTCAGGTTGGGAATAAAGAATAAAGAACTATATTAGAAATTAAGCTAAATACTATACCTTTTTAGATTCGGATTATTTAAAAGATATAAGAGAATTTGAATATCCACAATATAATATGATGAATAGGGCGCATTCTCCATTTATGAATTTCGATAAATCTTTACTTCAAAATTACATACACACTGCACGGCAAGCCTATCAATATAATATTACTAATCCAAAAACATTTGCAAATAAACTATTGGAGGATAAATTAAGACAGTACAAACGAGGAACTGTCAATATTATGCCCGAGAGGAATTTCCACAAAAATTTTGTTTTCAAACCAATGAAAGAATCACCGATAAAAAATAATTTTCAAGAAGAAGAAGATAGCAAAAAATCACCATATCCGATAAGAAATTGGATGAAACTTTACAATGGCAAAGTTAGCACACTAAAGATAAAAGCAGAAGACCAGACAATAAATACAAATAATTCTCTCAGTACCCCTTTCAATAATACCAGAGGAAGTAATTATTACAAGTCACTCATAATGAACTACAATAAGAAAAATCTTTCTAATCCTATTCCACAAATAAAAATTACTGACGAGAAAGCAAAAACATTTGATAATCAAATGCCATCAATTGATATAAGTGATGAAAATTGCGAGGGAAAATCGGTGACTGGTGTAAATGATGAAATAATTATAAAGAATTACGATGAAAATATAACAATTGGTGACAAAAAAATGGAAAATACGCAGTGTGAAGTGTCAATATCGGACGTAGAAATAAACACAACAAACAAATCTTCCGATACAAAAATCGATGCTATCAGTATTATAGAAGATAATAATCTCATTAAAAACTTATCTGATAATGTAATTGACAATAATTTATCATTAAATGATGATAATTCAATAGCCGATGCTGATGATTTGACTAGTAATAAGAGCGAAGTTGATTTATTATGTGAGGTGTCTGTAATTATAAGTGACAGAAATGAATCATTGTCCAATAATTTCAATGGGAATTCTGTAGTTTTAGAAAATAAAGAGATATCAAGAGAGGTGACGAATAGTGAATCTGTAAAATTAGGTTTAAGTCTAGAAATATCCGCCCCAAATGATTCTGACAATAATGATAGTTTTTGGAAAGATTAAATTTTAAAGTCATTTGTTATTAATTATTTTTCATAAATGTTCTATTAAATACTAACTGATTTTAGATTGTTTAATTTTTTTATTATATATAAACCATACCTTAAATTTTAATTCTGAGACTTGAGGCTGAATGTGGCTTATAAAGTATAAAATTGAATAGATTAAAACAAAACTTTTTGTCAATAGATTTTATTTATAAAGTATAAAATATCTCCAATGTTACTTATGTTAATTTTTAATCAAATGTACAAATCATATATTTTTATACTATTTTAAGGTATCAGACTTTGGAGTTACTGTTTTATACTCGAATTGAGTAACTTTTTCATCACAAATGTATTTCATTATTGCTTCTTAGCATTTTACAAATATTTATTTTAGATATTAAATAAGTAATGCAATAAACTTAAATGCTGGTAAAACACAATTGTTTCTATCAAATATGAATGGGAAATTATTATGTATTTATTTGTTAAAAAAAGAGTATTTTTTTAAGTAAAAAAAAAAACTACTGAATATTCTCCGTCTGCCAAAATCACAGTTTACAATATTTTATACACGAAGCATGATATTTGGAGAATCAAATGAAACCCTTGCAAAAAAATATTATTGTATAATAAAAATCAGAACCCAAAGCTCACATTGGGTCTGATATTTTTATTTGCAAAGGCCGATCTCGGTGAATTAGGGCCGGTGATTCTCAGCCATTTTGATACTTGCATGGGTGGAGTGACACTATCCATATCACTCTGCATCTTGCTAGAAGCATTATTCACTAAGAGACGAAGACTTTTCGGTGTAGATATATTGAATACAGCTCCGTTTGTTCCACTATCATTAGAAAAGCTGTAGATGTTTTTTATTTTTTGAGTGGGCGTACTCGTACCGAAATTGGAAATATGACCGATGTTAAATGAGCATGTGATCGGAGTGTCTATATCATCGAGACATTCATTATCAGAATTAGTCGAAGGCCAACTGGAAATATTAATGTAAATATTAAAGATTATTCTCTAAAGGATATAAAAAATAAATAAAAACATTTACTTGTCTCTTTCGGATTGGGTATATAATCCAATTGAATGCCTCCATCTATAAACACTGGGATATTTTTCAATATCTATTTGACAATTTTTAATGGCGTTAAACACCGCATTATCCATTTTGGTAGGTTTATCACTAAAAATAATTACTATCGTTAGTAAATATTCAATGACAGTATTTAATTAAAATAATTGAATTTAATTTCATCAAATAATAACCGTAAGTATGTATTTTACAATACCTCTGAACGAAAACATCTTGAGCTATGGATTTATTTTCCACTTCTTCATAATCAGAATCTTCGGATACAGCTAAAGCAGGACTACCGGCTCGACTAGAAGTCGGAGTGTAAAATTTGTCATCTTCCTCATTACTGGACGATGAAGATTCTTCATTGTTATTATGTCCTTCATCCGAGTTAGTACCGATTGATATTAAATTTGAAGTTTTGCTATAGCATACTGTATCATTTAAAGACTTATTTACATGATTGCCATTTTCCAATAGTTCACCTTGAAAGTAAAGAATAATTATAAATTAATTTATAAAAACTGCATTTAAACAGGTATTTAATTACCACTATCAAATCTTAATCTCCTGGATATGTAGTCTCCTGTGGATTTTGGGCTCGATGAAAGTGTTACACCGTCTCGGTTTTTAATCTGAGCTCTCTTCAATGAGGCATTTTTGCGACAATTTTTGTAAAATTCTTCCGTTTGCCAAGGACAATTGCATTTGAGCATTTCTGACCAAACAGTAATGCATTCTTCTTCACTACAGATATTATTTGTGGGGGTTTCACTTTTTGGATCAGCCAGCCATTTGAGAATACTCGAAGCGAAGCATTTTATTTGAATGGATACACCTTTCCGCTTACTATTATAATGATCTTTGTTTTCTTTTGGACTGATTTTATAAATTACCGTTTCATCCTCGTCCGATGAGAAAATATCACAATTCTTTACTGTGGCTGAGGATATTTCTTTAAACACAGTTGTTAAATCATCAATCTTATCAGAAAAACTATTATTACTTTTTAGTTTTTGTGCTATTAGCTGTGCGAGACGTGAATGTATCAAATGAAAATCGACCGAATAAAACCGAAGGTCATCCATGTAGCTGGCTATTGTTTGCTGAAGTCGTTTCGCTTCATTTTTAAAACACCTCACAATTGGGTCTTTATCCAGTGTATGAGAAAACTTTAAGTTTGAGATTACTCTGTTAGCGAATACTTCACAAGCTTTCTCAACGCACAGGTAGGGACACAATCCGGGATTCAGATCATCATCTTTGAGATACTGAAGGAGTTTATCTGAGTATTTTTTGGTCTCTGTTTGATTTTCATTATTACTATTATCATTCAGTGTGCAAGCATTTAAAGCAAGACACAAATTACTCATGGGACTCAATTCTGAAGAGTTTTTTATAGTTTTTGGACTACTTGACAATTTTTCTGCAAAACTAAATGGTCTTTCATCAGCAGGTGTTTTTGGTGACGGTTGATAACTATCGCTTAAGTTTAACGAGTTGCATGATGAAGACCAATGAGTGGCGTATTTTGTTTTTAAATAATTTTCTAGTAAATTTAGTCCCTCCTCTGATGATAAGTCAGTAAATGTATCGAGAAAGGGCCAATATTCTTTCCAGCCTACTTTTAATTTTTGAGCTAAATCACTGAAAATATATATAAATTAATCACTATGAACTTAAAAACGAGAAATAAATAATTCTTACCGTCCTATTGATTCTAATCCTTTGTCAATATCTGTTAATCTAAATTTTGGTTGAGCTAAAGAAACTGGATTTCTTATTACTCTGGGAGGTGTTTTCCATTTTTTTCTAAAATTTATTGCTTCTTCTTGGTCCATAGGACCTGCGAATGCTCTTATTTCCATTCGAGGACTAATCAGATCTTTGTTGAGTATCTAGTGAAAAAAAAAAGATTTATTACAATATGTATTTTTTTAAATAACTTGAATAAATGATAAAATCTAATAATTACCGGTGGATTACCAGGCAGGAATGGTTCACCTATAACTGGCTGACTTGTGCTATCTTCACTATGTAAAACTGGTACATAAAACGTATTTTTTAATAACACCGCTATATCTGAAGCCAATGACTTATTTGGGTTATTGCAGCGTTGTAATATAATCTAAAAAATATATGCACAATGATAAATATCTTTTATGAAGCAATATTTACTTAAACTTACATCTTTGGGTTGTTCACCATATTTGTTTGTTGCCGTTCGACTACACTGAGGAAAAGATACCAATAATTCAACTACCTCTTTTGCACCAAATTTAACAGCAAAATGCAGTGGAGTTTCGTTCATCGCTTTATCGGGCATATTCAAGTATAGATCCAGAAGAATATTTGCTCTTAATTTGGCACTTTCTAAATTATCTTCTGAATATAACAATTGAATAAATTGAACATCAGCAATAGTGGACAAAATGAAATCACACATATCTACATTCATCGCTATAGCTGCAACGTGAAGAGCATTGTACCGTGATCCTTCCTGAAATTAAACAATGAGTAAGAATATTGTTATCTCCAAATAAATATGGAATAATACTGATAAATGGTTTGATATTATTTTTTCTAGAAGATGATCAGTATACTTGGACCATGATTGCATGAATTTGTTTGATAAATAATATCATAAATATTGATCAACCAAGGCATATAGAACAATAACCATTAAATTTAAAAGCGTGACACTTGCTGTACCAATTTATGTTGTGTTTATTACAAAAGAAGCAATTAAATAAAAAAAGTAGAATTGAACTATATATTTTTTAATTTGTTATGAAATGTGTACAAACTTGTAAAATTGCTGGAGTATCACCGATGCTAACTAAAAACCTAGGATTGTCCAAAACTGTTTTTTTAACTACTTCTATATCCCCGGCTTGTATGGATTTTCTAAGTTGTATCATTTCTTGAGGTTTTGGCAATTTAAATAAACTTGGCTTTTCACCAACGGTTGCACTTCCTGTTGAACCTAAAAATAATTTTACAAAAAATGACTAAAGTTCTGTACAGAATATATGTAGTGTCCATATTGTTAAGCATACCTGCATTTTGTATTCCATTATCAAGCTTTTTTCCATTGAGAGTAGTGACAGACCTGTCGACAACTTGGTCTGTTCCTCGCAGAGCAAAGCTGACTGCCTCCTGTCTGGTGCTGGCCGCCTTGAACCTGGCTTTCTTACACTTCTTGACAACTGCCAGAGCATCCGCTTTGTCTTTATATACGTGGAGTATCTCTGCAATAATAAACACATTAGAAGAGCTTTAAAGGGATAAACCTTAAGAGTACAGACCTTGGTCAAGGGGCGTGGTCGGGTCGCTGGGTACAAAGACTCCATAGAAGGGACCAGCTTCTTGGGGGGCGGGGCTTGAGCCGAGGTACAGTCTGCGCAGTCTGGACAGGACAGCGGTGGCCGTGCTCGCCATTACAGGACACTGAACACTAGTCACTGGACTCTGGACTCTGCTCACTGAACACTAATAATGGTTCTTTTCATGGATTTCTCTGCTGTTTTCAATTATTTTCTTTCTACAAATAATGTCAACATTCATCTCTATTTTTCACTGCACCTGACGTTTGTTTTGTGCTGTTGGCATAGTGTTGCCATATCCACTAAATATTTCTATTAATATAACCGTCACCTTTCAAAAAAAAAAAACTTTTTTATCCCTCTTATTTAATGGATATATAAAAATCCAGTATATTTTACTTAGAAAAAATATTTTTATTACGTTTATGCAAAGTATATTGTGGTTATAGTATATATCAAAAATAAATGTATGAACTCCTTCCTCCATTGAAAATGTGAACATTTCAAAAGAAAACGTGTATGTAATCTGTTCCAATTGAGGAAAATGAAAAAAAGTATAATTTTTCAAAATATATTTATTCTTAATAAAACGATTTACAAAACTGTCCATCACATACACAACTCAAATTTACTTCAATTTGTTTTTGAACAAATCATTGACAGCAAATTTGTACAGTTGAGCATTAATTTGTTGTAATTTGAGTAATTCAATCTTTTGGTCCTCTGTAGATAAGTGTGTCTTTTCATTGTTTTTATTTTCTGCAATCATATTGTTCTTGTTTGAATATTCATCCATTTTCCAAAATTCATTATCAACAGTTTTCGTGAGAATTTCTATATCACATTCATGATTTATGGTACGTTGAAAGGTCTGAATTGTTAATGACGGGTTGAAATGTGTTGCAAACATATTCTTGGGTACTAATGTGAAAAACGCATTAGTTATGGGACCTTTATGTGGGATTGAATTAATTTTTTGATGACTAGGTATGTGCCATATGATCACTTGTTCATCATTTGAACCCGATAAAAGAGTTTCCCCATCGATTGAAAGAGATAAACAAGTTACGGCTTTAGAATGTCCAGAGAAAACTTGAGATCTATCTTTTTCGCTTAAAAAGTATTCCCTTACTCTGGGTGGATTTACTATGGAAAACTGATAAATATCACCTTCGGTAGTTCCGACAAAAACATTTGTCTCCATCAAGTCCATAGTGACAGAAGTGAGACTCTTATCGAATACTAAATTAAGTAGTAATTCACCGGTAGTTAGGTCGTAGATTTTGCATGTGCGATCAACAGAGACAGATACAAGTTTACATCTGATACCACCCTTTCCGATGTACAAATTAGTTACGGGTAATGAATGATTTGAAAATGAATACAAGGGATCTTGTTGCCCGGCCACATTTTGAAGTGTCAATTCACTACTCGGATGCACTATTAAATTGCTAAGACTCCAGACAATGACCATTCCGTCATCGGCCGCAGTGGCAAAGTGGGATCCATTATCACAGAATTTAATGCAATTGATTTTCTGATAATGTCTGCTGATGATTGCTAGAAGTGCTCCCGAAGCCACTTGCCATATGTAGAATTTTTCTTCAATCGCAACAATGCAGTACAAACCATCCGGAGAAAATGCCATCGCATTCGCTCGTCCAGGTAGGATCAGTTTTAATCCTGAAAGTGGCTGTTGTGAATTTAACGGCCAAATGTGAATAACCGGTTTAGTTCTTTGAGCAGCAGCCAAATAATCATCACCGACTATAGATAAACAATTTGGAGATGCAACTCCTCCAGTTCTGTAGTAACTCAGGCCACAGTTAGATTTCACATCCCAAACACAACAACTCCACATCTGACCACATCCATCACTAGTAATAGCTACTTCGAGACGAGCCATTATAATTGACGATCACTGCTTGTTAATCTAAAAATAAATAATGAACGATTGAAAATCTACATAATGATTAAATTACTAAATGTGCAAACATTTCAACAAATCTATTAAATTCATACCAATACATATGAAACACGTGCTTCTCAGCTGTCAAAAACACTCAAACGTCAAAAAGACAATATAAATAGTAAATATATTTTTATATAAATACAGGAACTATCAATGAAAAAACACTTGATTGTAATTAATTTTGAATTAAATTTTATAAAAAAAAGCTTTTCTAAACGAAATAATAGCAGTAAATATGTAAAATATATGAATTTCTGTGTGATGTTGCCAGGCTTAGAAAATACTTTGACAGTTCGTTGAGACGGTTTGCTGTGAAATTGTGTATACTGACATCATGTTCAAAAAGTAAGTAAACTTCTATTATATTTATTAGTATATTCAAAATAAGCAAAAGCGATTTGAACAAAATTGCATAATCCCATTTTTTTTGCAAAATAATCATTCGTTTGAGGTTATATTCCATTTACTTGATGTCGAAATTAAACATTTCGTCACGGTATTTCTATTTTTGTTTGGTTGTATTTGTCTAGTGATTCTTAGTTTTGTGAAAAACAACCTTCCTCCTGCGATATTTGATTTTTGCTAAATCCATAACCACTAAACGTTTACTATACATAAGAATAAGTCAGTCCTAATGTTCTTTGATTTTTGGTTTTAACAATTATACGAATACGTATGTTTGTAGAACAATTTTAAAATTTTAATCCCATTTTGTTATGTTTTGCTTTTTTTTTATTTATATATAATATGTAGATCAATTTTCACTTATGTACAAGCTTAATGACATTGTGTCAAAACACAGTGTTCTTTTTATTCACACATAATACGTATATACAAAATATTTAAGTCAGTGCTTATTAAAAATGTTTAGTTTTTATTAGAGACTTATTTTTTTTCACAAGAAGAGCGTTTTGTATAACCAAATGTACTTATAAAAGACAAAAGTACAAAACTTATTGAGTACGAATAAAAAACATCCTTATTGGTATTAATAGTGAAGATGGACCAAGGAACATAGTAAGAATTACACAATTAAATTAAAATCATTCTTTTAATAACTACAAATTGGTATAGTTTATATGTGCCTTGGATTTAGAATTGCTTAGATAGATATTTATAATAATAATAGAATCTGATCTTGGGTTTATATTATAGTATGAAATTTTCAGATTCAAAAAATGTTGAATTCAGTTTAATTCTCCTCATTTATAAGGAATTACATTAAATATGCAGTTACTAGATATTTTAATATTATTTATTATTATGTACATTCGGACGTGTGAATACTGATGTGGTGATTGAATTTATTTTATTGATTGATTTTGAACAGTGTAACATTTGATGGATAGTGTAGTATAACGTTTGTTGGTTTTCCAAATTAATTATTCTGTGCATATTAATTTAAAGTATGCATAAAATGCGATAATTAAAATAAAAACGATGATAATAAGTCGACGGAAATAATAAAAACATAAATGTGACGTCAGAAAGATTATAATTGAAAGAGGCGCCATTGGTGTAGTTGCACAGATAGTCGACAGAGGCGCTTTATATGACAGCAGGTGAAGGAAAGAAGAGAAGAACAGTTGATCGAGAGACACTAGACTATCATCATCAGCAGCAGCATGTGGGCGGAGACTGATGAGAAGCATGACAGCATCAGGAGGAGGCGGGGCTGGCCACAGGAAGGGGAGGAACACGAGGAGTTGCAGTCACCGCTGGACGACCTGCTGGATGATGAGCTGGCTGAGGAGGAGGGGGCGGGGTGTCCACTGCCCAGCACTCCTGAGGAGAGGGCGCTGCTGGACGAGGAGATGAGGGAAGTCCTCAAGGCTGGAGTACTCAGTGACGAGATCGACCTGGGGGCCTTGGCACACTCTGCCGCAGAGCAGGCCGAGGAGTTCGTGCGGAAGGTCTGGGAGGCCTCGTGGAAGGTCTGCCACTTCAGGCATCTGCCGCGCTGGCTGCAGGACAATGACTTCCTGCAGGGCGGCCACAGACCTCCGCTGCCGTCCTTCGGCGCCTGCTTCGGCTCCATCTTCAGGATCCACACGGAGACGGGCAACATCTGGACGCATCTCCTGGGCTGCGTGGCCTTCATAGGAGTGGCGCTGTACTTCGTGACGCGGCCGGCCCTCGAGGTGCACATCCAGGAGAAGATGATCTTCGGCGCCTTCTTCTTCGGAGCCATTGTCTGCCTGGGCTTCTCGTTCGCTTACCACACTCTGTGCTGCCACTCGGAGATGGTCGGCAAGTTGTTCTCCAAGCTGGACTACTGCGGCATCGCGCTGCTCATCATGGGCTCCTTCGTCCCTTGGCTCTACTACAGCTTCTACTGTCACTATCAGCCCAAAGTCATCTATCTGTCGGTGGTGGTCATCTTGGGAATGCTCTCTATTGTGGTGTCGCTTTGGGATAAATTTTCAGAGCCCCGATTGAGACCTCTCAGGGCCGGAGTATTCATGGGCTTCGGTCTATCCGGTGTCGTGCCCGCAGTCCATTATGTCATCATGGAGGGTTGGTTTAGCCAAATTAGCAAGAGTTCACTCGGCTGGCTCTGTCTGATGGGATTGCTGTACATCTTGGGAGCCATTGTGTATGCTCTTCGAGTTCCCGAACGATACTTTCCTGGAAAATGTGACATTTGGTTCCAGTCACATCAAATCTTCCACGTGCTCGTCTTGGCTGCCGCTTTCGTTCACTACCACGGCATCAGCGAAATGGCTTCTTATCGTGTGACTGTCGGAGAATGTGCTCACACCACCCCGGTTGTGGTTTTCTAACCGTTCACTTTTCTATTCAGCGGTGGTCGAGAGCCGTTATTCCGGTATGAAGATGATTCTGAGAATGTGTAAAAATTTAACTTATCATGTCATGTGCTCCTGTCTGAAGATGCAGTGGATGGTCATCTCTTCGAATGAACCCTTCGATCTCACCGCATGCCTTTAAATAATTTTCAACCGACTTCAATTTGTATCGACAAACTTTCCCCTATTTTGAGACTGGATCGAAAAAATATACTATCACACTGTGGTGAATTTAAATTGTCACTCGGAGATGTTAAATTTGTGATCTTGTAAGGATAGTCGAGTTGAATAGACTGCAATTTAACTTATCATTCTATATTCTAAATGTACATTGATGGTGTTTTCCCACCATTCAGTGTTCAATAAGGAATGCAGGATAAAGGATTATTTATGCAAATTCCATTCAAATTATGTATTGTTCCAATGGTGTCTAATCAAAATGATAACATTCTATCTTATCTTGTTAAATAGATCTCGTCACCAGAGACAATGACACATGAAGTTTTATTTTTCTATTCTGCTGATTGATGAACTTTGTGATATTCAAAAAGAGTATGAAATGTTTTGAAGAGGTGCATTTAGTTTGATCATCTTTAATCTGTCGTTAATTATCGAGGGTTAATGTGAATCGTATGTTCTGTACATAAATAAAATTTGCAATACATTTCAGTAACCGTTTGAGAAATGCTTTTATTAAATAAATGGTATTTTTATAACTTTAAGAAATTGATCCTCCGAAAGAATCAAATTGTGCTTTTAGTGAATTGTGATGCTTGGTGTGAAAAAATGTGACAAATTTTATAAACGCATGGCAAAATAGAGAATCTCCAAATTGTTCATTTTGATGTAACGCTTCCAGAGATAGATTGTCCACCGACAAATTATTATATCATCTAGCTTATGATTCTATTTGTCAGCGCCTTTTACTTATTATTTTTTAAATGTTATATTTAACTTCAACGCCTGAGGCTGTCATTACTTTTCATATTCATTTAGCACAATTTTATATTAGCGAATTGATAAAAAAAGCATAATATTATTTATTTGGAATTAAATCTGTTAGTCTTCTTTTTTTTTTGTTAATTGTTATGAATAGTATAATTTAGTTGTATGTTTGATGGCAAATGTTTGTCGAGGCACTTTGCATTCTAATTATTATTACTTAATTTGTTAGTATTATTGTGTAATTGAAAGCCTTATTTATATGTATCTATTTTCTCTGCCTCTACTTTGACCTCTCCGGCCTTCGGGCCCTCGGAAGGTCCTGATAATATTCGACCAGTGCATTCTGATAATATCAAAAGTAAAATATTTTAGACACTGTTTTACATGTATAATAATTATATGTATATTGTGGAGGGAAATAAATTGATTATAAATGCATATTATTATTATCAAATATATATTATATTTATTGATGTTTCATTGAAAATATTGAGAAAAAAGTTACAACAAATGTGATATTTCTAAATAAATATATAACAACCAAAAGATGCCTTTTATTTAATGTTTTATATAAGTATGTGAAATTGCGCAATAGAGAATTCTCGGCGTTATGAAAGAAGTAGGAAATCTCGAACGACAATTTCAACTCAATGTTTTATGAATACAATATATTATTTTTATTATATTTTAATTTAAAAAAAACTCAAAATACATTATGCGTCTAATTTATTAATGACGCATTTCCTTTTTAAGGCCGTTTGTAAACTCAAGGAAAGGCTTAAAAGCTTGGGATTCCTAAAAGTACACCGTAAAGACGGTATTAGAGTTGCTTTGCTGTACTTTTGATCGGTTTTTTGTTAATTAGTGCCTCGACCGAGGCCCAGACGAGGCATTAACTAACAAAAAACCGATCATAAGTGTAGCTAAGTAACCCTACTATCTTATTTACGGTGACTTATGCCTCGGAATCCATTACTTTACAGTTATGTATCAATGGACTCATTCCTACTCTTTCTTTGTAGAGTAAACGTCACAAGTTGGCTATACCAATATTTGTAAACGCTCACACCTCTAATCTCAACCGTTTGCGGCTATAGTCGTGGAAGTTTATTAGCGGCAATGAGCTTATTATAGACATGCCAATAATACTTGTAAAGACGTCAAAACCATTGCAGTCACAGATGAGATTTAGCACCAAAGGTTTCGTGTGTCAGCCGCTTGGGGCGCTGCTTCTACCGCCTCGCTAATTCAAATTCTATTGCATGTACATATATTCGTGATCAGGCATATTCGAATGTACGACGTAATATTGCATGGCGCTTCTATAGATAAAAGTTCATTGATTAGTGCGCATTAAACACGCACACAGTTAAGCAGCAACCAAAGTCACACAATTTTTTTACTAATAATTTAATAATGGCTAGTGAATTGTGCCCTATTACTTTTTGAACGATGTCATTCTTTATTGATATTAATTGTTTGTTCGAGGCATTGAAAGCACGTGTTATGATAATATTGCAGCTGGCCTTTTGATCTTGATCGATAGTTGAAAGACAAGTGAAGAATGAAGAAATGTGGCCCATGATTAATGGCGTCAGTGTTGCCAGTTCAACCTAGTTTGACACTGAAAGGTCAGAAGCTTCACTAAAAATCGATGCACTATCAACAGCGGATTACAAACAGGCATTCAATATGTTACATCAAAAAATATTTTAATAAATGTGTACTTATTTCCATAGTAAAACAATATTATGCTACAATTAAGTATGGAAGGAATTATTCATTCCTCTATTAATGGTCTAAATCTAATAAAAAAATATTCTCCCGTTTTTATTTAGGCTGTTTCGCACAGTCTGGATTCGGCTATTGCTGTAAACCCTTCGAATGCCAGACAACTGAATGTATAAACATCAAGATGATGGACCAAGTAGATGAGTCCGACTGACGATGCAACACTGTAATTGTTTATATATCGTCAGTTTACCTGAATCATTTTTTTCACACAATCAGAATCACAATTCACTAAAAGCACAATTTGACTCTTTCGGATGATCAATTTCTTAAAGTTATAAAAATACCATTTATTTGATAAAAATATTTTTAAAACGGTTACTGAAATGTATTGCAAATTTTATTTATGTACAGAACATACGATTCACATTAACCCTCGAGAATTAACGACAGATTAAAGATGACCAAACTAAATGAACCAACAGTAATGCAAATACACCTCTATCGAGAATTCAGGTAAACTGACGATATATAAACAATTACAGTGTTGCATCGTCAGTCGGACTCATCTGCTTGGTCCACCATCTTGATATGTATACATCCAGTTGTGTGGCATGCTAACATATCGGTGTTATCGACTGATGTTTCTTAAATAATATGAATCTTTTCTTTGAAGTGTGAAATATTGTGAACCATAGAGATTACCTACTCTTTGTTTCTAATGTTTGTAGAGCAAATGTGAAGATCTAGATACACAACTGTGATTTGCAATATAATGACATAATATGACAATAGTTTTGCAATGTGACAAATTAAGACCTTTGGTATTTACTCTACATATTCATAAATAAATGTATAGACATACATTTTTGTGTAACTGGCAACACTGTAATAGTGATGTTTTTATTAATGAAATTGTCGTAAAATATACTTTGTTTTTACTTAATTTAGAGAGAAAAATATAATAATAATAATTTAATAACGAGCAATAATATAATAATTATTTGAAAATACGTCATATAAAAGCTGTCTATTTTCCAATCAATGAATCAAACTATATTTGTACTGAATAATTAGTTTATATAATGTATTTTTAGACTCGCTGAAAATATTGATGTCTGAGTTTCTTCAAAGAAGCCTTACGATATTAAAATATCCAATTCTACATATTTTTTCAATGTATTATTGATATTCAGCGCAGTGCAGAGTTGTTGCGGGTTTGTAGTTCAAGTGCCTTTACATAATAATTTATTAATATTTATCGATTTTCATAACATTTATTATGCATTCAGAATGTCAGCAATCGATACGGTATTGACATTGATTAATCATACAAGGGTTTCACATTGTACTTCGTAATTGTGGGAAAATGTGATAAAATTGACTGCATCGCAAAATCTCCATTCAATTCTAATTATAAATAAAATATTATCATGAAAAAATATTCTATTTACATGGAATTTGAGGTCCATATTCAATATAAGAGTGTGTTATTATTATTTTTTATTGAGTCATAATGTCAGCCACAGACGCCACGGTTTCGCTGCACAAATCTACGCACAAACCGTAGCGTCTATAATCAGAGATGTACCAAAGTCGAACGAATATTATAGTGCAGTAGGTACAACCACACTAAAATGAAAGAAAGAGAAATGACCTCCTGTATAATTAAAGGCCCTATTCAATACAATAATGTAATAAGAATGAGTCGTGTGTGTACGAATAGACTAGAGCTTGGTAGTATCGGTGTACACGCATACGCACCGCACGCACACACTCTCAAAACCACGAAATACTTTTAATTAATAATAAATAAAATAGATTGTTCTATCAATATCCGGGAATCGAAAAAATAATATAATACAGTGTTTGCCAATTTAATAAAAATGTAACCCGCGCAGTGTCCAATGCTCTAAGGCACATCACTGCACCCATTTACTACTAAATAAATAAACGTTTTTTTTGTTTCATTTATATCGTGGATTGGGGTGAATAGAGACACGGGGTCGATAATATCGATTGGTTGGTAAATAGAATTGAGGAAATTATTTAAATTAATATCGATCTAACATTTAAGCATAAATCTATATTTTTTTGGCGAATGTAGATTTGTCTTTTGTCTCTATTCACTCCATTCTACGTTAAATACTAAATTATTTATATATGATTCATTTTTTAGTTAACAATTGTTCTGCAGGGAAATTTTATATTAAATAATTGAGTGGCTCAGAAGTAGAAAACTTCCAAATCCAATATGAGACAATTATTGTTGCCTCTGTCAAACTCATCTGCTTGGTCCGCCATCTTGATATTTAAACATCCAGTTGTATGGCTTGCAAATATATCTGGTATCGATCAAATTGAGTTAAAGCTGAAAAACCTACATCATAATTTTATAACATTAAAATTAGATGACTTAAGAGAATCTGTTATATTTGAAAAAAATTGTATTTAAAAGCTTTTGATTATGAGCCACTCAATTGTTTGTATGATTTGATTTATAATTATAAATAAATGAGATAATAAATGGCCTTGTGCCAATGTTTTGTTCAAGTAGAGTGGATTCCACGTTTACTATAGACTTCCTGCTCTTGTTTGTGCCAACTTAACTTACACAATTATAATAGTTTTACACAAAATCGACTGTTGGTCTATCGATAGTTACCCGAGGCAGGTTTAGAGTTTAAAAATATTATTGTAACACACACGTTTACAATACTGCGGATTGAAAACACGTGAGGAAAATATTATGCACTCGGTTCACGTTCTAATGCATCGTAAAGTTTTCACAATAATAATAATAAAATAGTTTAGCTGTAGTTATATTGAAGGAATTTTTATCTATTATTATTATTTTTTATTAAGTCATAATGTCGGCCACAGACGCTACGGTTTATCTGCATAGGCCTGCGTATAAACCGTAGCGTCTGTGACTGACAACCACACTAAAAGTTTAAGAAAGAGATCCATTCATATGATGAAAAAAGACCTCTGTGTATTAATATTAGTGAGTCGTGTGTGTACGAATAGAGCTTTGTAACATTAGTGTACACGCATACGCATCGCACGCATACACACTCATATATAATATGGCTTTAAACAAACATTATACTACTTTATCTCTCCTATCCATTGTCTTTATATCGCTTTATTGCACTTGATGAAAGAGAATAGAGCGATATAAAAAAGGATAATATAATATTCGTTCGACTTTGGCACATCTCTGATCGTCTTTACACTGTAAAGTGTGATCAATCACGCCTCTGATTCTGTTTAAAATTTGACATTTGCTTTAAAAAACTATACGAATCAAACGGCCGTATTATATATAATATGTAGTATGTTAGCGAGTCGTGCTAGAGCTGATAGTCTTCGTGCGTATACGAATAGAGCTGGTGTACACCAATACTGCGAAGCTCTATTCCTATACGCACCAATACTATCAGCTCTAGCACGACTCACTGACACACTCTATACTATTATGACCTTCTATATAATTTAACTGTCAGTGACAATTTTCTCCTTCTATTTAAAGAAGTGTTATATTCACACGTTGTATAAATATCGATTCTGGTTTCCATCAAGTGAAAATTTTTAATTATTATTGATTGTCGATTTTACTGGTTCTCGGAAAAATAAACAATTTTTATTTGACAAACATTTCGAGGCATTTGTTCAAATATTTTTTCAATTTTTAACGTATAGATCGGTTATTTTACGTTTACGTATATTGAATAAATTATTTCAAATATTTTAAAACCTTCCATGTTTATTACGGGCCAACGAACTACGTAAATTGTGTAAGTGAACGGTGTTGCCATACGATACTAACATCACATACTCAATTAATAACAAAATCAATCTTGTAGAGTTTAAAAAAAAATATTTCCAAAATCAGCGTCATTATGCAATTTATCCGTAAATATTTTTTGTATATATCTCAGAATAAGCAACTCAATTTACGTGTGCATTTTAAATGTGCACGCTAATCGCCACATGCAATTATTATTATCGACCTGGCAACACCGCAATGCAATTATTCTACATTTAAAATTCGAATCGAGGAAAAGTTTTATTTTTTTATTTTCCATTTCAATTTATCTATATAAAATAACCTAATATGATCAAGTACTGCAAATGGAAATAAATTAAAAAGTGCTTAATCAATTTTAATGGATGATATAAATTAAACCGTGTATTATTTATTGCTATTTATGATCAATCATTTAGACATTATTAATTATGGAAAACAATACATTTTGATTGAGTGAATCAATTTGGTAAATTTATTCTCCTGGAGTTCACATGCATCATGCAAACTGTATTGTAATTAATTAATTTATATTGCTATAAAACTGCATATTTGATTGTTTTTTTGTAAATAAATGTAAGTGCTAATGACATTTTTTTTCTTCAAGATTTGATGAGAAGGAAAGTGTGTCCGGTGTTCAGCAGCTGAAGTCTTCTGTCCAAAAAGGCATTAGGAATAAACTGTTGGATTCGTATCCAGATTTGGAGCCGTACGTTGATGCAATTTTGCCAAAGAAAGAGGCCTGCAAAATTGTGAAATGGTAATATAATAAATGGTGCATTATAAAATAGAGTGTAATGAGATATTGTTGGATTGCAGCCACGATCATATTGAAATAATCGTCAACGGCACAGGTGAATTATTATTCTTCAGGCAGAGAGAAGGACCATGGATGCCCACCTTGAGGTTATTACACAAATGTGAGTTATTTCATTTATTACACTCGATTAAATTAACCATACTACACTGAATAACGGTGGGTTAATCGGCTAGTAAACACAAATAGGCCTTTTAGTCTGAATAGATCAATTGTATTTTAATGATTGAATATTTCAAGGGAAGGATTATATTACGAAGAATTTATTGACAAATGTTCAAAACTGCTAATTTTTAATAATAATTCTTGAGTCTCATGTTTTCATTATTGCGTCGTGAAGCCGCCTGGATTCAGCTATTGCTGTAAATATTTCGGTGGGCCATGGCTCACTTAGTGACAGCGAGTTCTGTAGACATGAGGTCAACAAACCAAAGACTTAAATTAAATTATACTGACATTAATTAATTTGTTTTAATCCTTAAAATATTTTAAGTCAATACAATTTCATTTTTTTTATTAATGTTGCAATTTATATTTATACAGAGTGGACTTTGGATCGAGTTTGGCACGCCATCTTGGAATTAACTGTTTCTGTCAAATACACAGTAGTATAAAATGTCGCGTTCCCGCTTTCTATTGTGTCATGACTTAAGTCTAATTATTTTTAATTTTTAAGTATTTTATAAAAAATGTACATTTTTTTTCACAAATTTTTGTGATACTCTCTACTACCTTAGTTCAAGTCCAACCTGTATAATTTTTTTTTATTGGATTGTATATTTTAAATAATTTGACTTTGAAATCGAAATGCACTTATGCAAATAATGCAAAGGAGCTGTAACATATTTTTTAAGTAATTATCTGGCTGCATTATTAATATATTTTATTTTAAATCCACTAAGCAATTAGGAATCAAATCTTCCGATGAATGTTATTAAAGTGTTTTTTGTGTATTTAATTAAAATCCAGCATATGTTTTAGGTCGCTTATCTAAAAATATTAAATATAGTTAGCGTTGATACTTACATAATTATTTTTGTCTTGTTCTAGATCCATTCTTCTTACCTTTAGAACAAGTAGATAAAGGTGCAATTCGATTTGTGCTCAGCGGAGCAAATATAATGTGTCCCGGTTTAACATCGCCCGGAGCAAAGATGGTTCCCGTTGAGAAAGGATCTGTTGTCGCAATCATGGCTGAAGGAAAACAACATGCGCTCGCTATAGGAATAACTACACTTTCCACAGATGACATGTGAGCAATTTGCAATTTACAGCATTACGAATTTATTTATACTTATATATTTTTTTAAATCCAGATCGAAAATCAACAAAGGCGTTGGGGTTGAAAATTGTCACTATCTCAATGACGGACTCTGGCAGATGAAACCTGTGAAGTGATTTCTAGTCATTTGTGTAAACTTTGTGTCTGAATCATAAAAAACTATTTATAAATAACAAACAAGTTTTTTTTTTGTTAAATTTTATTACTTTCAATTTTCAATACAAATGCACTGAATGTAATAACATTTT
The DNA here is from genome assembly GCA_022606485.1 of Agraylea sexmaculata. Taxonomy (NCBI): domain Eukaryota; kingdom Metazoa; phylum Arthropoda; class Insecta; order Trichoptera; family Hydroptilidae; genus Agraylea; species Agraylea sexmaculata. Next base: position 145,466 of record JAGTTH010004834.1, read on the forward strand.
TTTTTTCATACACATAAAGACAATGGAATATTTGCAAAAAAAATAATAAATATTATTACATACAATTAATAATAATCAGTTAATTGCATTATTAAATTTCAACTATTTAACAAAATTTTTAGCTATACGAACCATTCATTTTATTTTTCAATTGCACATTTGAATTTAAAAATGTTTGTTTTACAATAATATTATCAATACATACAATATATTTTATTTATTATGCATAGTAATCGTCACATTTATCATTTCTCGGTATTAATAAAAATTGCTGTGGTGTGTGTGTGTGGATTACAAAAAAATATTTTCAGCCTTATGTAGCAATTTTGCATGTTGCCACTGAAATTATGAACTCTCCGTTTCCAACTAATCGATTACTAGATTGAGTGAGTTTTTATTAATTAGTTGGCTTTTGCCGCCAGTAAAAAATCTGCTCTATAATAGGTTCGAGTCTGCAATCGATCTACTTTCATCGTAATCACTATAGTTTATGAACTGAATACATATTTGTAATATTGCACTATTTTGACGACACTACAAGCCTTGCCACTTTTATTATTTCATCGCTACATTTAGTATTTTTATGTATCTAATCTAATTATGTATTGAAGCAGAGTTATTAGTATTTACCGGACAGGATTGCAATTTCACTTTTACCGAGAGTCTACAAAATAATAGCGTGAACAAAACATTTGAAAGTAATTTAACAAAAAAAAATATTACATACATAATGGCAAATGCAACAACACAATGAATATTCTCTAACGTGACCCACTACATCCCTTAACCGACTACAAATTATCTAATAAAAGAAATTGAAGGTTTTACATTATTATTTCACATTGAAAATAGCAGTATATTAATTTTTATATATATATACACGATTTTCATTAACACATTTTGACACCTTAAATTGATTAATTTTTTTTTAATGGACAGAGTTGCAACTATCTTACATTGTGACCTATTTAATATTTTATTTCCCAATATATATTTATACATGCCGTAATGTAAGTTCATAAGATTATAATTAATACATATATATATATTATGGATGGAATGAAGCGCTAATTTTTGTCTAGAATGATGGAAAAAAGAGCGTGCTGCTGGCCGCGGACCGAAAATAATAGCCGCATAGGAAAATTAGTGTGCACAGCCATTTTTTGAATTTAATTTATATTCTGTGTGAAAAGGGTGGCAAATTTAAATTATCACTAATAAGTATTGCAACAGTTATTAATAGTGGTGAATGAAATATGTAATTCAATATTCGGCATCTTACACTACTTAATTCATCTTATCCAATAATGTGGCACTGATTCTACACTTCCACCGTTAAGTACAGTTAATTATCAAAATAAAAATGTGGTCAAATCATAATGGAATGTATCCAATGTCAAAATGAAGTTTTTTTTTTTAATCTATTATGATCATTTGGTAAATTTAATAAATATTCTTCAAAATACTGATTCTCTGTTTACATATTTTGTGAGACATTACATAATATTAAAATAAGCATGCGTGCGAAAATATATTATTATGATCTGATTCCATTTGATATAATAAATAATTTGATTTCTCTATAAATATATGTATTTGGAGGGTTGGACAATGCTGGACAGACCGCCTGACAAACACATTTACTCGGCTTTGAACGGCGCTCGAAAATATAAATAATATCTTTTGTCAGACAGTTGGTGCAAATTTATTAGCCTTAAGGTTTTAAAGCTTACACGTTAAATTGCAGAGGTAAGGATGAAGACATTTATTAGCATAAAAAACTATATAATTTATTTTTAATATTCGTCAGGGTTAATTTATACATATGTATATGTTTAAGAAAAGTAAAAATAATGAATTGCACATTATTTGTTGATTATCTCATTGCATGCGGGTAAATTTTTAAATATGTGAGCCGAGTTTGATTAATAAAAGTTCAGACTAGCTTTTAAGTAACAACTAAATAAGTACAATTTGCAATAATAATTAGGAATGTTTGACCACCAAATATGGAATAAAATTAAGTACTTTTTTTTTTTTTGTTAAGATTCTGAGCAAATACTCGTCGGTTTTGTTTATTTAGTATCTTTGTTGGAATTCATGATGCCATCTGTTGAAGTCAATATGGAAAACCACTAGAGAACCATTCCCTAAGCCGGCCAGCAAATACCTGGAAATTAATTGTTATGTATTAAATCATATTAATAATGATAACTGATGTAAATCTTACTTTTGATCATGCGACAATGCAAGAGATCTGACTGGAGCGTCACATGCCGGATAAGCATACAGCAGAGCCAAGGTAAATGCTCTCCACACTTCCACTATTCCAGCATCTCCTCCGCTGACCAGGTATTCTCCGTCACGAGATAACAACAGACACTATAAAATAATAATTATTAATTAAGCTTAATATTACAACTGTTTAACAGTAGAGCCTCGATAGATTGAAATTCCTAAATTCTACAAAAAAGTCTGAGATAGTACTATTGATAAATCAACGGTAAAAAGGGTATTTGACTGAAATGCCATAAAGTGATTTTTAAAAAAGATTTTTTAGATGAAATTCATAATTATTATTTCTTGATTATGAATAGAAAAAAAAAATTCATAAAGATGCTGCGAATATGAAAAAATGTTTTTTCAATCAATAAACACTTAAAATTATGAGAAGCTATCTGACTACATTATTAAAATATGACAAATGATATTTAGAATAATATAAAAAATCTTTATCTCTTAATTTACATGACAGTATTTAGAAGGAATAGAAATAATGACTATTGATGTATTCAGATTATCGAGACACTATTGTATATGTTTTAAGTACATACGTGGAATGTATCATTGTGTGTATCGTGTCTGAGTCGACGTCCATTGAGAGTGAAGGCGGCCAGATGTGAGTTTTGGTAAGCGGCGACGACCAGGCCTTCTCGGGACAGTGCCAATTGTTGTGGGCATCCTGCACCCACAGGTGCTTCGAGAGAACGAAGTAATTCTCCGAATGTCGTATGAATGAGTACAGGACCATCTTTAAATTTGAATAAAGTAAATTAATGCATTATTCCATTAATTAATTTGATTGAAATTATTACTTGTGCTGGCGCTCAGTACTAATCCAAGTTCTGCAGAAACGAGAACTGCAGTGATTGTGTTGTCGTGTCCGGTTAATGTTACTCGAGGTATTGGAGTATCTCCTTCCCCGACAATGCCTTGATGGCGAGCAGACCTAAAATAATAATACATAGTTTAGTAAAATGCTTGGATTAAAATCAATTAAATTAAATACCAATGCCATAGAAGTACAGTGCAGTCGGCTGAACCCGATGCAATATAACAGTCAGAAGTGATGTTACATTCTGATCGAGAGACACACGTCACAACTCCATAGTGACCAAAGACAATTTGAACTATTTTAGCTGAAATAACATTTTAATTAGTTACAGATCTATTGCAATAATATTCATATAGTAAAAAAATGACGTACCAGTTTCAGTGGAGAATACTCGGAAACTATTATCCCAGAAACCGCAAGCAATAAGGAATCTGGAATCTACTGTAGTAACAAAGCAATTTCCTCTTGTCTTCAATCTTTGGCTGAAGTTGTCTCCGAGATGTCTTCTTTGTAATGCGTTTGCTCCACCTTGAGCTAAAATAATTAACAAACATTAGAAAATAAAAATTGATGATAAATAACAATAATATAAAAGTCTTCTATTTCTGTCATATTGGTATGTATTTATTTTACTGGAATATTAAATAATATATTTACCAATCACAGGATCCATTGCTATCGGTGGTTGTGCTGCATGATGATGTTGCGGTTGAGGATCATAAGCTACTTGAGGAGTTGGAGTTCCGCATCCGCCCCTCCATCGGTGAACACAATATTGATGACCAGCACTCACAGTGACTACTCCGGGTGTGGCGAGTTGAGGATACGTATTGGCACTGACATGACATATGGCACTGTTCGATGGCAGCTTCATAGTCATACAAATATCATCAGGAGCGGTGGCGAACATCATGGGGCTCAAATGCATGGCGGAGCTTCTCGGAGGATGAGGTTCCATCAAAAGTTGTGAGGGTGTTTGACCAAAGTTACGTATTTGATCTTCGACGGCTTCTCTCATGACGGAATCAGATATGTTTTCAAGATCTGCAGTTCCTTCATACGTCAAATAATAAAATACATTTGTAGCGCGTACAGCTTCAGGTCCTACAATTAATAAAATACCAATTAAATTACAATTCAACTTGAATGCAATTGAACATTATACCTCTCTGTTTGTAGCCGAATATTAAATCTATCCACTGATGTAGTTGACAACTGACAAACTCTGATTCTAAAGCCATTCTATGTAGTCGGATAAATTCTTCAGGCGACGAAGCCCACGGAGGCAATTGAACATCTCCGTTTATTCCGGCGCCTAATTTCAACGCAGATCCGTTGATCAACATTTCAGGTAAGAAGAAGAGCTCAGGAATAAGTTCCTAAAATTATATGAAAAAATTAAGTGGGTTTAATAATTAATACACAAAAACATATCTACATGACAATTTTTCAATTAATATATTTATAAATTAGCTTTCGATATTGTTTAATTTAAATTTTACCTTGACATCTGAAGTATCTCTTTGGCAATTTTTCCATGAGGAACCGATCGATGAAAACAATCTATTTGGATGATCAAACTTTCCTCCTTGAAGGGCGAGGAACATTGTCGTCATTGGTTCCTATAAATATACAAAAAAATTAAGTCACAACAATTACAATCATTATATAATAAATGAACTTACAATCCTGATGAGCCAATTAAGTACAAAAGCCTTAGTAGAGTAATGTGTTCCATAGTGGAACGGTGGAATCGAGTCATGTTCCCAACTATTATATCTCTCTTCAAAGTAAGCTCTGCGACTCGGATTAAGGGCACCAATCGGCTGTAAATATTAATAATGATTTAGTATTTTATATCCGATGAAATATATATTTTTTGGTAAGTTACCTTAGATAAGTCTCTGTAATTGGACGGTTGGCTGAGATCGAGTTCTTCAGTCTCATAGTTGGTCAATACCCACGGGAAAATGGGATATTGATTCAAGTCATTGTAAGTGCGGCCTGTAATAAAATAAAATAATATTCATTAGTTGTATTCATACAGAGCGGACAGTTTATTTTAGTGTGAAGTCAATACTGAGAGTATTTACACTTGACACGAGCAAAAACTAATTGTGACAGCAAATTAACAGGTAAAATGATTATTTATCACAATAAACATTGTTTGATTAGTAATATTAATAATAACCAATAAACAATCAAAATAATTGAAATAATTTGTGGGTTTGTGGTTGAAATTAAATCCACTATTTATTATTTTTAACAATGTAAGATTTATGTTTATTTGATGGTATTGAATAATTTAATATTTTGTGCTATTGAAAAAACAATAACAACAACAAGACACATTTAAAAGTGCTTTTAAGATTTGATCTTGGAGACGGTCCAAGTAAAAATATCTAACGAATGCAAATTCACACAGAGGACGACTAATTTTAGACACTCTTTGGAGACATTTGAAAGAAATACAATAGTTAATGTTACTTTATCGTAATATTTAACATGAAATAGGTTTGCGTATTTAGAAAACGCCCATGAAAATTGTTATTTTGTTACGGAATTCATTACAAGGCTCTCAATTACCGATTACAGCAATTTCAGTAAAGGTTCATTAGTTCTATTCACAGTCGAATAAAACTGAGAATTAGAAAGTGTTTATTGTTATTGAATAAAAAATAACAATGAATCGATACTATACAAGAGTAGTGAGTAATTTAATTGTTGACTTTTCCCATAAGAAGCTTAAATGAGACAATATTTCAAAGGGGATGATAATAATATTCTGGTATTAAATTGGTCGTTAAGAAGTATATTTAAAACTGTCAAATAACTATTCAGTACAAGTCCATTCAATTATTCTCTAATCGGCCGACACGTGCATAAAATTATCGAAAAAACTCATTCCAGATGTCTTCAGCGGCGCAGGGTTGTCTCAATATCATTATTATTTATATAATTAAATTATCATTCAGGTATTCACTTTTTATGAATCAGTATTATCATTCGTGCGTAACTGAATACGCTACTGATTATTTTATAAAAGATTTGTATCGAAAAATAATTATTGATAAATTTACTCAGTGTCTCCTTATGTTCCATTACTACAAATCAATATTTAATAATAAAGAATATTATGCCTTAATAAATCATCTAAAAAAATGAACGTATTTTGACTCGTGGTAATAAATTAATACGCTCATTAATTTGGCTACAATTAATCTTTATTTAATAATTAGAAAACTGCTTTTAAATATATCAATGATTTTTGAAAAATCGATCGCGAACAGTTTCAATTCGCTTCCAAACTGCAATCTATACCGATATTAATTTCACATATAACATATATTTAATTGAACTTCAATTATTTTTCATGTAATGCCAACATAAAAATAGTTAATTAATAATTAAATAATTTATTATTGGTCAAAGAATTACGTTAATAGTATTGCCATACGATACTAACAGAATATACTAACTCATTAATAAGAATGAATAATTTAAATATTTTTAGTTGTTGTGTAGTTGAAGTTGTATAGTTTAAGTGTTGGCATCACATGAAAGCCTTTAAAATATTTATAGTTCAAGATGGCGGATCAAGTACACGAGTATGAGAGAGATGATTAGTGTTGTCTCTGTCAAACTCATCTGCTTGGTCAGCCATCTTCATATTTATCATCCACTTGTCCGAATTTCTAATATTGGTGGTGTCGCTCAAACTAGCTTTAATACAAATAAAAATAACCATAGATATAAACATTAGATATCGCATTGCATATAAATAATTCGTGTAATTTTATTTATCCCGTGTATTGTTGCACTCTTCTCACATATTTTAAAGGCATAAGTGTGTCTTCCTCACTCAACACTTTTCTAGTGACCCCTGAGAGTGTTTGTGACAATATTTTGGCGATAAAACGCAATAATATTTGAAAGTAGTGTTTGGTAAAAAGTGAGCCTAGATGTATTTGAGTGTATGTTTGAGTCCATATGACATGTAGTAACATTGCATTTACAAATTTTACTATGAAATATAACTGAAGATATGAAGAGAGATGTTTACAGTATAATGTTTGCCAGGTAACTCATGTTTTTGGCCACTTGATCCACCTGAACTAAACACGCATTTAGCCAGTCGTGCGATATCTTATGTTTATATCTACGACAATAACCTTAATATATTTATTTGCTAAAAGATTGTATTTTCATTGTAATTAAAGTGTGATAACCCTGATGCGACAAGGGAAGCCGGAATGAAGATTGTAGAGAGCAAAAAGTGTGTCTGGTCTATTTATGCGTTCGGAATGACTTGACAGCTCGTCTTGTTCATAATAAAAAGAGAGAAATGGCAGTTCAGGACCCGCGGCCACATTATTACAATTAAATATTATTCGGGCATCTTTATTGCACCACACCATGAATTTTAATTAAATTATTTCGAGGTTATTTACCGTGCAATCGTTCAGTTTCGCAAGATTGTCGTGTGTCACATTCATCATACTATTGTGCTTCAGTATCTTTCAACACTTCTATCTGAATTAAGTGAGTTTATATATTTCATTCTAACATAACGGCCTTGTTAAGTCAAATTTAAATATTACATCTAATAGTATTTTATTTATTTAGTTATAAACGCCTCCAATGGTTTTTAAGAAGTATTTTTTATACACAACAACGTGTTAATTAATTGTCTGTCGGTGATCTTAACTATTACTAGTTACACAGGTCACCGACTTAATAATCAGTATTTTCCTTACAATACAGGGAATATGAGTAAACCTGGATCAAGACGATCGATCGGGATTTTATTAATATTATTCCCGATCTCACAGTCGTAATAATCGATCTAATATTTTTATATGGGTTATACAAATTTTGATTTTTTAGACACAACAACGTGTTAATTAATTGTCTGTCGGTGATCTTAACTATTTCTAGTTACACAGGTAACTTAATAGTCGTCTTAGAAATAAGTACCTTACAAAACAGAAAATCAGAGTAAACCTGAATCAAGACGATAACCGATCAAATATTTTTTAAAAGGATTATACAAATTTTGGTTATTTAGACACAACAGCGTGTTAATTCATCTTAACTATTACTAGTTACACTGATTTAATAATCAATATTTGCCTTAGAATACAGGAAATCAGAGTAAACCTGGATCAAATTCTTTTTTTTACTTAAGTGGGATTTGAACCCAAGACTACAGTATCTTAACCGCTGAGCTATTAATCTAATGGTTTCTTACAGTTATTGTAATTTCAATTTGTTACTCTTAATTATGCAAAAATATGAATTACCTACAGCCAAGTTACTTAATAATTACGACAGTCAATAATAAGGTGGAATAAGGGCGTATATTGAAATTGTCAACTTTGACATAATCTTATTACATTTATTTACATTTGAGATAATCTTATTACATTCTATTTCTGATATTGATATACAACAGTTTTTTACAATGATCGATAGACAATTTTCAGTTTATTTTATGGAATAGGGACGTAATCCCCTTATCCGCCCTTATTCCATCCAACCCTTCGATTGATAAATGAATATATTCATTAGAATTAAACTAATTGGGAATAATTTAGGGGAGGTGGATTATTAATATTATGTAAAGACAGAGGATTATTGTTGTTAGCTGCTTTATAGGTGAAAAAAAACAGTTTTTCAATTGTTAAAATTGTAGAGCACTGCGCGGCTTATTATGTGGTAAAATGTATTATTCTATTTGAATTTTTGGATATTAATAGAACAATCTTAAAACATGATAATATTAATATTTTTGAAATGTGATTTATAGTTTGTCCCATGAATATAATAATTGATGTATGATAAATATAAGAGAGTTGAAATAAAAAAAATAAAGCAATATTAAAAAGCATTGTTTAGAACAAATTACAAAATCCACCAACAGTTCCCAATTTACACAAAAAATTGTGCAGGTTTATCTTAACCCAGTTGGGTTAAAACTAACTTTCAAATACAAAAAGTGAAGATAAAGGTTCGGATACTATTTTTTTTATTTCGGCATGTAAAATAATCGTTCTTGTATTTATATTCGTCATTTTGAACCCACTTGGACTAGGTTTGGAAATTTGTTAATTATTTTATTGGAGGCGAGTAAAATATAGTATAAAATATTACTAACCTGCTATAGTATTCAAGAACATCAAATACTCGAAATTGGATATTTCTCGTCGTTGCCACTTTTGAGTCATGTTGGAGTTTCTCATCAGCTGTCTTGGCGACATCATCGAAGCTCTCCTGTAAAATTAAATTAATAATCAGATATAATTCATACAAAACATGCGACTTCCTTATTTGTATCAGTTGACACTTGAAAGAAACAAATAAAAGCCCATCGGCAAAACAAATCAATTAAATGTGAATGATCTAATCGGTCCTTCACACGATTCGATATTGTGGTCGTCCACACGGGATTCCCGATCGGTTAACCTTCTTCATTTATTCTATGAATTCACTTTTTGCACTTCGTATTAATCGTGTCCTTGTACCAGTTTCCGCGGAGAAAAATCAAACAGGAACTGATTATAATGTCAGTACAACGACGACGGTAGATTTATTTTAAATTACTTAACCCAATAAAACAGTGTCTTTGAACCGTGCGGGAAGTTCACTGACTCAATATGAATATTTTATAATATTCATAAAAAAAATATAATAATAATATAAAAACCCAGAAGTAGACGACATTGGCGCTATTGACAATTCTAAGAAATAATTATTATTCTAAACGACAATATATTATTTTACAATGCTAATAAAAATGTATCAGTACAATGTGATTGATTCACTGCTGTATATAAAATAAAGTTATTTACGTTCGATATACGAATGTAAAAAAGACATGCCAAGTGTCAAGATGGCGGAACAAGCAGATGAGTTTGACTGAACATCGTAATCAACTGTTTAAACAACAGTAATGAAGAGCGATGCACACTGATATCGAGAATTCGCACAAACTGACATTTAGTACGCTTAAACAATTAGTGTTGTATCACTCAGACTCGTCTGCTTGGTCCGCCATCTTGATATTTATACATGCAGTTGTATGGCCTGCTAATATATCAGTGGTATCGGAAAGAAAAGAGACATCATTATGAAGGAGCGTTCAGTTTAACCAACGCCTTCTATATTATATAACTATAGAAAGTGTTGGCTTAACTGACAGTTATATAGTCAAATTGTACTGAACTAAATTAATGGCTTGATCCACACACATACAACTCATCAGTTAAATATAACAGTTTGACGAAACGTCTATGGGCGCCCTTATTGGTAAAAAAAAATATTTTGTATGAATATGAGGGTTTTTTTTAGAAGTCAACCTAATAAGGATTCAGATTCATTAATCGCCTCAGTATTTACCCGACAATCCAGGAAATCATAGTAAACCTGGATCGAGAAGATCGGTCTGGATTTTATTAATATTATTCCCGACCTTTGGAATGGATTGAGAACGTATATCGAGGTTTCCACAGTATGAGATCAGATTATTTTCTTCCGCGATAACGACGACTCGCGTGCAGATAATATTTTGACGTTGTTTTTCTTCCTGTTAAATTTTATTACTTCGGAAGCACGAAATTCAGTAGAATTTCTCTGTTGTTTATGTACATTTTGTAATATGACAATCGTGTCATTAAATAACAGATCCCGGTCTTGTTGTTCCGGAAGGCGAAACTATCGAGGTTAACCGGTATTTTTTTTTGTTCCTTCCTCGGCATTAAATATAATTTTTAAAAATTAAAAATTGAGCAAAACTCTTAAACAGGTTGCGGTGTTGCAATGTGAATTTAATAAAGTTCGCATCGCATTAATAAAATTGCAATTTTTAATATGTGTGACCTTGTAAAAAGGGTTCAGTTGGTCAAGGCGTGTGTGATAACTAAGAGGATTATCACATTTTGTTAAAAAGTAACAGTTTTGAACTTGAATAATTAGGTAATTGTCGCTTTCTATAATATGGAGTCATTGGATTCGTTGACCCGTCAGACACTATGACGCCGCCGAACATATCGAGGTCAATAGAACGAATCACTCATTTTATATTTAAATTAAGAAATTTATGCTTTTTGAATCATGAAGGATATTGCGTAATTCGGGTATTTTAAAAATATAATTTAAAAAAAAAATTCATTTTATTGTATTAATATAAATTACAGTCATCGAAAAGGGAGACAATTGTGTAGTCCAAGAAGAAGAGCGAAAAATACTACTAGAGTTTTTTTAAACATTTATTTATATTTAAAATCAAGGTCGATTTTTAATCATTGATAATATTTTTAGCTATCGCGGGAATATTAAGAAAATAATATTAATTTAATTTGGGTGTCGCGGAAAATACGGGCATTTTTATTAATGAAAAACCAGCAATTGTGTTTAAATATAATAAAAATAAATATAGAATGACAGCGGATGATTAGGGTTTAAAATTCACATAATATTAATAAAATGATAAATTCTTGATCCAGGTTTACTCTGATTTGCTGTATTGTAAGGTAAATACTGATTATTAAGTCGGTGACTTGTGTAACTAGTAATAGTTAAGATTACCGACAATTAATTAATTAACATGTTGTTGTGTATAAAAACCTTCTCAAAAAGCCCTTTATTTATTTATTTAAATAGTTGTATTATGCTGCACTACCACTAGAGCATTACGGGAGATCCCAAGTCGTCCTACCTTCCCCTAAATCAATTCAAACTATTAAAAAACCATCCTGTATTATATAAGAATTAATAACTGGAGACTTTAATTAATTAATTAATACGGTTGAATTTGTTCTGGAAAGTCATAGTAAAAAATCAATATAATGTATTTGTAGTAATAAATATTGAGAAAAGAGTAATTAGTACTTATGACCTTTTTCAAAAGAAGGTTGTACAGCGTAAAAATTCTAGTCACATTGAACCTTAATTGTGTATACGAATAATAAATAGTTTTTTCGACAACACAGTGGATAATGGACCAAGTATTATTATTATCATATAAAATTACTGGCAAATAAACTACGTGCAAATCTAGTATTATATTTATAATTTATATCGTTATCAAAAATGCATATATATTTTTTTTATATTTTGACGACAGTCAAACCTCAATCCCTTACATTTTTTTTAATCCGAATAAATACAATTCAATATTATAATGAGTCATTGTAATAGAGGACTTCTTATGTTTGTAGAGGATATTTAAAATTTAAAATGTGGACACAACACTATAATATAATATTAAATTACGACATCTCAGCCGTTTGCGGTACATTAGTTTGCTTCTGGACGTGTCTACAGTTTGACATTTCCTCTACAAACATAAAAAATCAAAGGATAGTTTAAAATTAATCTAAGCGATTTTTTATGACTTAATTTTATGATATTTACATTGAATTATCATCAGAAAACGGCTTTTTGTGTATGTTTTTTATAAACAATAAATAGAGTATAGTCTCGATAATCCGACACATATGGGACTGCCAAATTGTCGGATTATCGAAAATATAAAAAATATTAAAATCAAAGGATAAAAAATGTCTTTATTGTGTTCTGTTTTTTATCGTATTTGTATTGTTAAATATTTTTTGATATTATCTTTGGGCTTATGAACAGCCAGGCGCTTCTAGTATCAAGACAAGAAAAAAAGTGTCGGATTATCAAGACTGTACTGTACATACAATTTGTCACAAATTCAATAGATTTTCATCAAAATGTAGTGGGTGTGTTTATAAAAAATGACCCGTGCAGTGCTCCAACACTAAAAAAAATCTACATATGGCGATTCTTGTGAACATGGCCGATAAGATATTATTTAAAATAAAATAATCACCGAGTCATGCCAATAATAACCTTATCGATATTACCTGTTCAATTTCACGATTCTTCAATTACTCGCGCCGTGTAAAAACCGTATTTCTCATACGACAATTGATTTTTTTTTAAATTTTTGTATTTATTCAGACGGCTGTTTGTTCTAGAGACAAAACAGATTATTATTTAACTTTGGTGGCGTGGAAAGACAATGCGACACATCACGTATTCGTTGTTTTCTTGCTCCAGATAATAGCGATCTCGTTTGTTAGTTATTTGAACAAGCCTGGTCATAATTTAAGAGAGAGAGAGAGAGAGAGAGAGAGGCTGTATAGTGAAGGTGATAATGATAATGATAATGATGGTAGTATGAGTCAATGAATGATCGGTTGTGCCAATAAATACAAGCACGGTGCCATATCCGAGTGCAGTGCTCCATTAACAACAACACACTCAACATCTCCCTCATTTTATTAATATATACAAATATAATATAAGGTAAATTATATTTTTTTTATTATATTATATTTGAGCCGCCTTGTGGCCCAGTGGTTAGTGTAACTGATTCGTGAGTGAAGACTCCCGGGTTCGATTCACGGCACCGGAGTCACTTGGTAGATCTAGCTTAGCAAACTAGATCTTAAGTACTCATTGCTGTGTGGTGGCCTGGGAAACCATCTCTACTATATTCTCCCGTAAAGGTCAACCCCTTATAAAGGGACTCCCGTCAATAGGGAAGGCGTCACGATATATATATATATATATATATATATATATATATATATATATATATATGCAAATATACTCAACCTTAAGTATAGTATTCAATTCATAAAGGCATGATATATTTTTTATCAATTAATTAATTTAAATCTTGACTCGTAGTGTAGATTAAGCGATTTAATACAATAGTGTTTTTCCATATAAAATATAATATCATACTGAATATTTGTATTAAGCACACGATTAATTTACAATACAGTAATTTACACAAATTATTTGTATTTATTTTTAACGGACGTATATTTTCAATAATTTATCACGCAAAAAAAATGACACACTGATGGGTAAATATCATTTATTTAATCAATTTACTAGATTAATAGCTATAAATAACCTCGATTTTGATTAATTTAAATTCTGCTAGAATAAAAAAAAATGGATCGATTCATGTTTGTTCTGATTTCCTGGATTGTAATATGATCTGATAGTTTAATTCTATAATATTTTTTATAATACGCGTGGCTACAAATAAAAATGAGGTCAAGGGTTCAAATTCCACTTGATAATTGATTCGATCTGTTATAACGACTGGGAGATCGGGAATAACAGGTTTACTCTGATTTCCTGGATTGTAAGGCGATCTGCTCGTTTAATTGTATGATATTTTTAATAATAAGCGTGGCTACAAATACTGTGGTCATGGGTTCAAATCCAGCTCAAATAAAAAAAAATTTGATCGGTTATTACGACTGGGAGATCGGTAATAATAGGTTTACACTGATTTCCTGGATTATAAGTAAAATACAGAGGCGATTATTAAGTCGGTGATCTGTGTAACTAGTAATAATTAAATCAACAAAATTTAAAATTTGAAAACACACTTATTTTTGTGTAAATAAATAAATAAATTAAATAATTAAATTGTACGTTAAAATCAGTTTATAATATAGACGAGTATTTTCACTTCCAATCCCCAGATTTACGAACATCCAAAATTTATATACATAATATAAAAAAAAAACCTCAGGGTGTTTATAAACAAATATCCAAACAAGAAGAAGATTGCTGAATTTAACCGGTTAGTAATTAATTTAACAATTGAACTAAAATTTGGAACGTTAAACTTGCAATAGTCGATGGAACTATATTTTTTATTGATTTGTGTATAAATAACTGATATTTGCACATCACTATAAGAAGCTGTTTAATCAATTGATATTTTTATATTTTAAAAAGTACACATTTCTCGATAACATTATCGACAATATAAATGTGAATGCATTCACACACGTTATTGTAATGTAATAATATAAATAAATAAATACTTTCGACATGAATTTACTTAACACAATATAAGTTTATAATGAAGTGCTTGTTTTGAAGAAAAACGACTATTTATTGCCAGTTTCGGGGTATTTGAGATTTGCATGATAATAAGTAGTCACGTTATTTAGAAACATATTTGAATAATTGTTATTCGCAACAACAGAGGACGAAGAAAGGTGTGTCCGTATAATGATTATAACTAATATTTATATTATGCTTGTAATAAACGGTTAAATGATATATAAGATTTTTATTAACAAATAAAACATGTGTTAAAACACGCGACTTGTATGGAAATCGTAGCCGAGTTAATTTAGCGTAACGATGTGTGTAATCCTACAAATGTTATGTGTAATTTTTTCTTGAGTAAAAAATAAGAGAGTCAAAAGACGTGGGTTTAACTGCAACTTTGGTACTGAATTATATGAAGTTTGAAAATATAAAAAAATACTTTACTTTGAACGGTTTTTAATTTGGAAATTTGCGATTGTGATAAAATTGTATGAAATAATATATTTTTTTCTAGCGTAATTTCAATGATAATAACCATTCAAACCAATAATTCAATAATATTATTGTGATTAAAGATACACTGTGTTAATACGTAGTTATTATCTGCATTCATGTGTTATCTTAAAACTAACCTCATTAAACAATAATAAAATTCAATAAATAAATATAACCGATAAAAAGGGAATTGTTTAAGAGACTATTGTTTCACAAGAAACTACTTTTTATTCTACAATCACTATTGTGACACTTATGCAACTCGCATTTTTGCAGTTCGATAGTGAAAGTGAATTGTTTCCTTAACAAAATCAGTTAAATTTTTGATCAATTTCCATACAAATCGGACATTTTGTATGCGGATTAAAAAAATGTGTATTTTCAATTGCGGAAATAGCCATAAAATTATTTTGCCGGATGTATTTTTCGGCCAAACTAACAATAAATTTATAATTTAATAATATCTATATTGATGCTCGAGTGTATCAATTATATATTATAGTAAATCGTTGGAAATTCCCCGTTTAATTTGTATATAAATCGATTAATATATAAATAAATGCAAATTACTGAAATGATGTAAGATAGTAGGAAAATTTAGTATAAAATACCAAGTTATTATAGCAATTCAATTCAGAATGCTTTTATAATTTTGACGCTGCTATTTTTGTTCGCTTACATTTTATTACGTATTCAATTATACTTGAAGACGTAAAGCCATTAATTAATTGTTCGTCATTGTCTATTATGTAAATGAGAGATTATAACGTGTGTTTTTGCTAAACTTTTTATCATAAAAGTACTTTTGTAATAATTTTTTTTCAGAAGATTAACTGCGTTTTAGTTCCGCATGTTTTACAAAATTGTACTAACAAGAACGTCAATATTTATTTATCGACGGTGTTAATTTCTGAATTTTCGTCTATAAAAAAAAGATATTCGTGCATAAATTAAGCACTAACAGGAAAAAAAACTAGACGAAGTTAATTTGAGGTTTGGACAAATGGAAAAATAAAAAGACTACTTATGTATGTAATTTAAAACATGCGGTATGAACACTGCGCAGCATTTTAGAAAAAAAAATAATATCTATGGTAAAATTACACAATTTAATTCAATAATATTATTTAGATATGGATTGAATCTATGAATAGCGTTGTTTAGTCTAATTGTTTGCAAGTGGTGAGAATATTATTTTATTTATTACATTAATCATAAGCAAACTCTTATTTTTACGGAAGAAAATATTTATCAAAATATAATCAATAATTAGATGGGTTTTTAACATAAAAACAGTTTACAAAGATTTTTTAAAATATATTATTGAATATTTTAGTGCAATGATCTTATTTAATGAAAATATTAATTATCGTAAATATTAAAATTTTATAAATAAGTTTCTCATATAGATACAGCTTGGGTTACAATTATCAAGGGAAAACTGCATATTTAACTCATTTTTGCTAATGAAAAAAAACTACGTCGTTATTTTGTGTACGTGTAAACACGCGCGTTTTTAGAGCGGGAAAGAATTAATAATAGAATTCTGCTGCAAATATAAAAAACACATCTAAGGCTTATAACAAAGCTATTGTTAAATAAACTAAGCATTAGTTTAAACCAGAACTTAGTCATCAACGTAACTCGTGTTTGAATTTGCATTATACAAAATATTAAAATGATTTTAACTACGCACGATTTCGTGATGGTATTGTATAAAAAACATAAGATATAAATAAACCACGTGTATGTACACTAAAAAATAAGAAAAAAATATACAAGTTGGTAGGTATGCAACTTTATGGAGCACTGCACTGGTACTCCATAAAAAAATAATAAATCTTTGGTATTTACAAAACAATCCAATAAGGAATTAGTGAATAAGAAGGTATTTAATAATACAGAATATTGATGTACATGGGTCCAGTTTGGTATACGATCTGTTTATAATATACGACCTTTATTTGGTATACAATCCGCGTGCGTTATAGAGAGTCAAACAATTTAAAAAAGTTGTCACAATATCACATACAGTGCATAAAATGTGTCACAATATTTTAAGGGGTAGTAGGGCAAATATAAGCGAATTTTTCATTTTTTTTTAAATAGAGTATTTCACAGAAACAGCCGATTCCCAGCTAGCCCAAACAAAATTCCAAAAATACTATTAATATATATATATATATATATATATATATATATATATATATATATATATATATATATTATATATTTGTTAAATTTTCACTTATTTTTGCGATACTCTATTACCACCTGCTAAAATTTACTAAGTTAATTCCAGTCCACTCTGTATATGAATAAAATACGCTCAAGAAACTGGACTTATATCGAGGTTTTACTATATAAGTAACCCGTACAGTGCTCCATCACTAACAATACTCATAAAAAAATGGCAAAATTGGTTACTCAAAATAGGGGATCATTATTTTTTGATGTATGCGTCTCGATGCTGTTTTCAGTGTTGTGATTTGTAACACCGGGTAAAATAAAAAGTCCGGGAATATTATAACAGATATAAGAACATCACTATTATGTATAAAATTGTCCAGCAGAACAGTTGAATGGTAGAATCTTCGCAGATACTGCGTGACAAGAGCACTCACCGCAACTTCCCATTTGATAATCGTATTAAATGCACACGAATAGTGTCACTGTAAATGATCATCATCGACCGCTCACTTAGATAAATAGTTAAATCGTTTGTTAATTTATAGATTTATATGACTGGAGAGGCACAACACAGTTTTCCAGTCATATGTGAGAGGCGAGACACAGTTGCAGTATGATAATCTCCATCAAGCATTTGTGGAAAGTGTGGAAAAATGGAGACCTGTACATGGTGAGTGAATACTTTAAGAAAATGTGTATCTTATTTGATTAAAAATATATAAATTATTTGGGTGAATAAAGTAAAAGCCGATATATTGCATATGTCGTGATTGTTGTACACACATGACTGAACATTACACACAATGGTACGGCAAACCAATTAAATCTTACGTTATTTCTAATTTTATAAATGTTTATCAGGGAAATAGAGAGTGATAGAAGTCTTATATCCTACAAACATAATTTACGTAGAATTATATTAAATATAAAATTGATTTGATCGGTATATATTAATAAAATCGCGATCGATCGTCTTGATCCAGGTTTACTCTGATTTCCTGTATTGTAAGGTAAATACTGATTATTAATTCGTTGACCTGTGTAACTAGTAATAGTTAAGATCACCGACAGACAATTAACACGTTGTTGTGTCTAAAAACCCTCTCAAAAAAGTTCTTTGGGGCGTAAATAAATAAATAAATATTATTAAAATCCCGACCGATAGTTTTGATCCAGGTTTACTCTGATTTTCTGTATTGTAAGGTAAATACTGATTATTAAGTCGGTGACCTGTGTAACTAGTAATAGTTAAGATGAATGAACACGTTGTTGTGGCTAAAAAAACAAAATTTGTATAAACTTTTTTAAAATTCCCTCAGGGCGTATAATTTTTTAAGTAGTCCTTTTCAAACGTAAAAAACTTAATTTATTTGGACACAACAAGGTGTTAATTAATTGCATGTCGGTGATCTTAACTATTACTAGTTACACAGGTCACCGACTTAATAATCAGTATTTACCTTACAATAAAGGAAATCAGAGTAAACCTGGATCTCCCTGTCGTAATAACTGATCAAATCAATTATTTATTTTAATAAATATTGTTATTGAAGTAATCCTATTATCGCTCGTCTATTATTATATAATTAATACATACATTGGTACGTGATGAGAATAATTGGCATTGATCAATCTTCTCATTGTAATTATTGATGGCAAGTTTATAATATGTACATTTATACAAGCATTGAGTTATGCAATATTAGTAAAATAGTGTTTTATCCATTGTGATGTCAAACCTTGACAATGACCGTGCTATGCCATCTCCGTGACATTGTATGAGTACATTATTATGATTAGTTTAACAATGGATACTATCCTCAGGTTATGGCTGCAGTTGCGGCTCAGTGTACCAATATATCAGTTGGTCTGTGTCAAGGATATTCAGCAATCCTGTTACCACAGTTGGCACTTGACAGACCAGACTTCACCTCGGAGCAGGCTTCCTGGATAGGTTTGTATCATTTATCATCTATTACTGAGTGATTGCCATCGATACTAATAACTATGCTTGCAGCTAGCTTAGGTGTTATATCCAATCCAATAGGAGCACTCCTTGGAGGATTCCTGGTGGACAGTGCAGGAAGACGAGCGACCCTTCAGTCAATTGCAGTTCCAGCCCTTGTTGGATGGCTTCTTATAGCGTTGTCCGATAATTTTACACAACTATGCATAGGGAGATTCATTACGGGATTTACAATAGGTAAGGTTCTTGTTTCAATATCACAATAAGAGCTCTCTAAAGAATGAGATGGATGTATAAATATCAAGAAGCCGGACCAAGTAGACGAGTCTGAGTGAGACAATTAGTGTTGCCTCTGTCAAACTTATGTGCTTGGTATTTGACCTGCTAATGTATCGGTGATTATTCAAAAAGATTTGAGACATCTTAAGACCCGGACGAGCTCAATATGTGTTGCACGCCACACTGTTATTATACGGCACTGATTCAGGGAGTAAACACAATCAGCCAAATCAAAAAAATAATTGGGAACTAAACATGTTCAAAGATTATAGAGCTAATTAAATATAAATCTTATTGATAATCATAATAAATATTTACTCCTACACTTGGTTCGCAATTGTGATATTTAAGCAATCAATTGTATGACCTGCTAATTGATCGGTGGTATCGCTTTAAAACATCCAAGACAATGAGCTTATATATATAGAGATGCCAATAATACGTCAAAACCATAGCAGGCACAGATGACATGTAGCACCAAAGGTTTCGTGTGTCAGCCGCTTGGAGCGCTGCTTCTACCGCCTCGCCGCCTCGGTAATTCTTATTCTATTGCGTGTACATGTGTTCGTGACCGGGCATATTCGAATGTACGACGTAATATTGCATGGTGCTTTTATAGATAAAAGTTCATTGGTCCAAGAACACAAAACTAAATTTTCAAGATTATCTGCATGGACCGCCATCTTGGTATTTAAACATTCAGTTGTATGGTCTTTTATAATCAATCTTTTAAAACTTGTACTAAAGAAAAATGTTTAATGGAATTTAAAAATTTGATATGAGAATCCTGTATAGTAATATTATAAAATGAATAATAAAAAAGAAACAAATTACGTTTTAATAGGGCTCGTGTGGTGTAATTGTAAAATACAGACGTCAATTTAAAAGACGTGTTGAGGCGAAAATTATACTATGTAAATTGTAATTAATTATTCTTTTTAGGTATGAGTACGGCAACTTATATTTATGTGGCTGAAGTATCAACACCCAGAGCCCGTGGAGTTTTGGCAGCTATAGGACCTGCTCTGGTCTCTTTTGGTATTTTCTTGGTCTACGTTCTTGGCTCATATGTCCACTGGAAGACAGTCGCTACAGTGTGTGCTGCAGTATCCATGATTGCTCCATTCCTCCTGCAGTGGATTCCAGAGAGTCCACTGTGGTTAGCTTCAAAGGGCAGAGTTGCAGAAGCCTACGAGTCCATGAACTGGCTCAGGCAGAATCCCGGAATCGCCCACAGGGAATTAGACGACTTTTCCAAAGGCAACACTCTCATGGAAGATTCGATCAAGGATAAATTTAAATCAATATTCAGGATGTCAGTATTCAAGCCGTTCGTGATCCTACTCATATTCTTCCTATTCCAAGAACTCTCCGGGATATACATAATTCTTTACTACGCCGTGGATTTCTTCAAAGGTGTCGGAACTAATATGAATGAATTCACAGCGTCTATGATTGTTGGGGGTTTGAGGGTCGTTATGGGAATCATCGGGGCCGCTTTGATTAGTAATTTTAGTAGAAGAATCCTAGCTGCAATTAGCGGTCTCCTCATGTCAGTCACGATGATAATAGCTGCAGTTTGTGATTCTGCTGGTGGTCAGCCTGTGATTAAACTACTTTGTGTATTGGGCCATGTGTGCGCAAGTATGTTCGGATTCCTCCAATTGCCTTGGATCATGTCTGGAGAACTGTTTCCCCAAAGGGTCAGGGGTATCATGTCCGGCACCATATCTTCCTGCGCTTACCTCCTCATATTTGCCAACATAAAGACCTATCCAGACTTGGTCAGTCTGATAACCAACAACGGAACACTGTACATGTTCGGAGTGTGTGCCATGTTGGGTGCCATATTCTGTCTGCTCTTCTTACCTGAGACAAAGGGCAAGAGTTTGGCGGAAATAACTCAGGAATTCGAAGACGACATCAAAGTTGACATCGAGGCCGAAGTCGTGACGAAGAGCAAAGCGATGAATCTAGAATTCGTACTGACGAGAAGAAAGAGTAGTGCTCCGAGTGTGTTTACTATAGTTACAGACGAAAGACATAGAAACGAACGCAAGTTGAGTATTTAACATCATTTTTTTTATATTTAATTTTTATAATTCTTAAGTTGTTCTGTGATAAAGTTAATTATTTGTAAATTGTTTTTAAACTATTGTGGTGATACGATTGAAAATGTGAACGTCAGTATTATTAGATTTATGTGAATAAATAAAGAGCGAATCACCTGTAAAATAATATAATAAATTACTACAAAGAATATTGCTTCCGTGCATTTTTATCTGATTAACGTCATAATGTAGGTATTTAATGAAAGGGTACAATAATATGTTTATTAAGATTTATCAAGGCAAATAATTGAAACGGTCAAATAGTGGTGGGTTTATAACTAGTATATTTTTAATTGAATTGGTTTTTGATATTCTGCTTGTTTTTTTTAACAAGAAGGTTATATTTTGAGCTTCAGTATATCAATCAGAAGAATTTTATGATTATAATAAATATATCATAAATTATTTTTTAATTTGATATTTTTACTTAAAATAACCGTTTAGAGATTTTAGACATGGAATAATTATTATATTTATTTCATTTTTCCATGTGGTAACACCGGGATTTATATTTCAGCGCTTTTGAACAGTTTAACAGTTTACGATTATATAAATGCTATTGAGAGAGAGACATGAAATGTGTTAAGTAATGGATTCCTAGGCGTGCGTCGCCGTAAACGTACACCGTAAATAAGATAGTAGAGTTACTTAGCTACACAAATATCGGTTTTTGTTAATTAGTGCCTCGCCCGAGGTTCAGAGGAAGCATTAACTAACAAAAAACCGATCATAAGTGTAGCTTAGTAACTCTACTATCATATTCACGGTGACGTATGCATGGGAATCTATGACTTAAATAAAACTAGCATTTGTTAATAAATGTGCACAGCCTTGTTATATTCAATTGGATCTAAATATGTTTTCATTAACATGAATTCCTGTGCTTTCGACTGAAATTTATAAAAAAAAATTATTTATAAATGATATGAAATGAAAACCGATCGAAAGTACAGCAAAGCAACTCTATTACCGTCTTTACGGTGTACGTTTAGGAATCCCAAGCTTAATAGATTCAATCTACATTAGTTGCTGGTCAAATAGGACCATTTTACTATTTCTTAAAATTCACATTTGTGGGTTAAATAGTGTTTTAACATGAACAGTTGCCCACGTTTTGCACAAATATAGACGGAAAATGAAACTCCAGTATCTCGTATACAGTAAGAACTATTTAAGTCAATTATCAACATACTGAGGACTTTCCGAGAATATGTAGATCTTGAATTGAAAACTAGCCAATACGAAGGAGCGTCTACACACCGATTAGCCTACAATGTATTTATATTATAAGATAGGTGACAATGAGAAGAGTGCGGTACATCTTTACAAGTTGGCGTGTCAGGCAATATGACGCATGGCTCTTGTACAGGATACGGAGTAATCTTCCAATCTACAATGTATATCATATCATCTCCTCCTTTATATCGCAATTATATCTACAGACATCTCTTCAATGTCTCGCATTTGGAGGGCATATCGAAACAAGCCTAATTTGATGTCTGGACCGCCGAAAAGGATGGCGATCGAATGAACGGATATTTCAAAAAAAAATATACATACTATTTGTCACATCAAATTGAAATTTCAATACAAAATATTTCACACAAGAGTTGGGTGAATTATTTACATTTTTATAGGGAGATCCACTACCTTATATGAGTCACTTGTCGTAGTAAATTGATTTTATATCAAAAAGTATCCAGGGTGGAGAATATTTTTCATCGGAGTTGACATACAGAGAATATTTTAGGCGGTGGTAGGGAATCGTAAGAAAAAATTGAAAAAAAATTAAATATATATTTTTTTAATATTTATTTTTTATTAATTAATATAAAAAAATAATTAATAAAATTAATTACTTATAACAGACACGTTATATACGTAACATTCACTGAGCACTTCAAAGAATCAGTTTATTCAAAGATGACGGCCCAAACTCGATTTCAAAAGCACTATTCATAATATATATATATATATATATATATATATATATATATATATATATATATATATATATATATATATATATATATATATATATATATATATATATATATATATATATATATATATATATTTATTTTTTATATATAATTATTTTTTTTCAATTATTCTTTCGATACTCTTACCCTGTATATATATTTTTTGGTTGAACTCCAAAATTTATAAAGAGAAATTAATTAATCATTGAGAATATTAATGGGAGATTTGTTTACCATTTTGAAAAAATAATTAGATTCTCTTAAACCTAAGTTGCAATATTTTATTTACTAATTTACCGTAAATTGATTAACACACTAATTTGGGTATGATCATTTATATTTCGTATTAATATGGACTGACAGCGACTTATTATTACTAGCCGAAAGAAGTGTGAAATTAGTGAGCTAAGCTGTGAAACCAGTTGAATAATTTATAATTAAAATTTAACCTACATCTCCTTAAAAAATGTTGAAATAAAACCCTAATTAAATAAGTGTAATTAAACCAATGAAACAAACTCCAACAAAATTTGAAATAAACATCCATTATTTTGGAGTTTTTTCTATATTCTATAGTAGAAGACTATTGCCCCTTTGGAATAAATTCCGCAATATTCACTTTTTACTAATCTAAATCTGGACCAAGAAGATTAATTTAGACCACGTATGTACAAGTGTTATCCATAGTCATTGTGCTTGTTTTGTAAAATACACCTACATATTTGTTTTGAATGAGTCAACATAAAATACTTATCTATCAATAAATATATTTGATTTATTGCAGTCGTATTTTTTCAAGTACATAACAAAATGTACTCACAGATAAATCGTATGATTATTTATATAAATAAACGATTACTTGTTTCCAAGACACATATTATAAATGCACGTTTAATAATTATATTATTTTTAAGTGCCACCTTTGGAAATAAGCTGATACTTAATATGTATATAAACAGGTATATTAATTTATTAATAAAAATCTTACCTTGTTTGTGGTATTCCGTATTTGATTCCAACTCCAACCCTTGGCAGGGCCTTGATGACTTTTTTCACGGTGGTTTGGTCAGGGAAGGCGAACATGATGGAGGCTAAAAATAAATATTTGGTTTAATTCACAGCTAAGAGAATATCCTTAACGCCACATAGATGGTGCTGAACAGTATTTAATAAAAACACAATAAATATTTCTATAAATATATTCAACACAATTGTGATTTTAAGAAAATTTTTTCTAAAAATAATATTTTAAAATACATCCAAGTATAAATAATATAAAAAATAGATAATCTTACATTATATCCAAACAAATTTATTTTTCTACCTGATTTTGCAGGACAGTGTTAATTCATTCTTTAATATTCAATATATTAAGATAAAATCTAAATCACTTAAATCGTCGGCTTGCTTTGCAAACTGCGTAAGTCCATTTTTTTAAATTTTACACAGACAAAAAACTGATTCATATAAGATGTTTCAACATTTATTTTATGAAATCTGTACATATAAAATAGTAAAAAAATATTTGAACATTAAATACAACATGTTTTTAATTGAACTTTAAATATTTTAAAGACTTTCATGTAATGCTAATACGACCATTAAAAAATATATAAGTGGGCCAAATTATTATTTATTAAATTAATGATAAAATAACTTATTGCAGGAACTACGCAAAATGAATTAAAAGTATACTAGCATCATACACTCGCTCATTTATTTACAATTTTCAAACTGTGATTATAATTTATTTTATTATTAAATAATTATTTAATTATAATAAATCATTTAAAATATTTGAATTACAGACATATTGTATAGAAATTATGATTTTAAAAAATGTACAGTTTTAAGTCTGCATTTTTCAGCTTGAATCCGCTTTTAGTCTCTTCTACAAACTCTGGAAAAATGGACGATATGTAACGATACTTTTCATTCCATATCAGTAAACCTAGTCCAAGTGGGTGTAATGAAGTGATTTAAAGAGTTCGCGCTCTGCACCGATTTCCTTTATCATTTGATTTTGTATTATTTTATTTCAATTCTCTAATATTTAAACAAAACATTATATTCAATACATAAATTATATTATTCGTGGGATAAACCATAATTTAACTAATTTTAATTGAAATTTTCAATTTGCTAATGTATTTTTTATGTTCTGCTTTGTTTTTTAATAGGACGGTTACATTTTGAGCTTTGCTTTAAAGTAGTTTTTTTATCGATTAGAAGAATTTTTTGATATTAAAAATGAGGAATTATTATGAATTATCAAATTAAATATATATAATTTCAATCGATATTGTTTTTAGATGCTCTGCTTTGTTTTTAATACGAAGATATACGTTGTCGAGATTTTAGATATGTATTAATTGTAACACGCACAGACATATAACATACACACACCTTAGACAATAATATTATTATGTGATAAGATTGTTCTGTTAATATAAAAAAATACGAATAAATAATTCATATTCATAATATGTGTAATAAAAAATGTGAATGGACTGGACTCACTTTTAGTCACTCATATGAAATGTTGTTTATTAAGTCAATGGTTGTGGTTTTTTTATAAAAAAAATAAAATATCGTGACGCCTTCCCTATTGACGGGAAGTCCCTTTATAAGGGGTTGGCCAGGCCACCTTGGCCTTTACGGGAGAATATAGTAGAGATGGTTTCCCAGGCCACCACACAGCAATGAGTACTTAAGATCTAGTTTGCTAAGCTAGATCTACCAAGTGATTCCGGTGCCGTGAATCGAACCCGGGAGTCTTCACTCACGAATCCGTTACACTAACCACTGGGCCACAAGGCGGCTGTTTTTTTTATAAGGTTTGAAAATTTGAAACTTACTTCTGCTGGCGAGGAATATTTCAATGGCAACATTCTGAAGAAGATATCTCCTGGAGAAGATGGCCCTCACTTCGCTGAAGTACCACTTTCCGTGAAGATGGTCACAGTACTTGAGGACCTGGAATCATACAGAGAACAAACTCATTAGTACCGTAATCATGTTGGATATCCGAGCTATTTTTATTGGGACACACGAGAGAAAAATGAATTAATTTACAGTGGACGTCGGGTAAATGGCTGTAAAGTTTAATCCGTTTACGAGCAATAAACTTGTTATGGGTTTATTCCCGTCATAAATAAGAGAGCGAGTCTGCTTTGGACCACTCACTCTAAAATAATAAATACGAACGCTGTAAATGTATCAATGACGAATTAGTGCAACTAATTTATAGTCTTGGGAACATAAAGAAGGCCAACGGGAAATATATTGAGAATTGAATAAGAATAAACCATGAATTAGATACAAGGGAAATAATGTCTGGTGGCTGGAGTTGTTCGATCAATGTTTTAACCGAGGGATAACCATTTATCAATTGGGGCGCATGCGCAGTAACACGCACACATTTTTTTATACGTCTAAAAATATATTCTATGGCACTCAAAGATTAGCATAAATGTTGTAAAATTAAATGTCAACATTGCAATCAAACGAAACTAAATCCTACAAGGATTTTTAATGTTAACTAAAAAAAATGTAACCTTTCTTCAATCGAATATATTTATATTTCATTTTTAGATGAGCTTTAATATATGTATGTATATTATAAAAACCTTATTAATATAAATTTATAATGTTACAGACTAAATATTGTTTCTACAGGATTAAGTTTACAGACATTTTAATTGCAAATTCACTGATTGCATTCGGTAAATTTGTATTCTTTAATAAAGCTACGATTTCCTAAACGTTAACGTCACCGAACGCCTAGGAAATCTTGTCTTAAGTGATACCACCGATATCAAGATGGCGAATCAAGCAGATGAGTTTGATAGAGGCAACACTAATTATCTTGATATTTATACATCCAGTTTTATGGCCTGCTCGTATATCGGTGGTATCGATCTAAAGCAATAATCCGACGTGAGGTAATTTTTATAATATAAGAATGCAGGGGTTGGGTAAGGGCGGATAAGGCATTACGCCCTTTTTCCGTAAAATGACTTTTGGAAATAAACTCGAAATTCTCAATAAAAAACTTTTGGATATAATCGTAAAGCTTGGGATTCCTAGGCGTGCGTCGCCGCAAACGTACACCGTAAAGACGGTAATAGAGTTGCTTTGCTGTACTTTTGATCGGTTTCTTGTTAATTGATGCCTCGCCCGAGGCTCAGACGAGGCATTAACCAACAAATATACGTATGCCTGAGAATCAATTACTTTAGATATCCTGTTATGCGCATAAGGATAACAGGATATCTTATATAAGGATAGAATGTTTTACTCGATTATCTCGTATACGCCCTTATTCCACACAAAACCTTAACTATTTTGATAAATAGACCGTGAAATAATCCGAATTTAATCTATTTTTCAATTAATATGCATTGTGAGAATTGTCACATAGAT
Source organism: Agraylea sexmaculata (assembly GCA_022606485.1). Taxonomy (NCBI): domain Eukaryota; kingdom Metazoa; phylum Arthropoda; class Insecta; order Trichoptera; family Hydroptilidae; genus Agraylea; species Agraylea sexmaculata. The sequence continues at coordinate 173,927 of JAGTTH010004834.1, forward strand.
AAAAAGTAGGTTGGTCCAGATTGGAACATGTTAATCTTTAAAATGTATTCGGATATTATTCAGTGTAATAATTGGTGATTGAACACGCTCCGGTCCCCAAATAATGGGTAAGGGTCACCAACCACCAGACTACAGGGGGTTAACATGTATTTTGGCGTGATTTCCCGAGGGTTGTTTACAATATAGTGGAAGAGAGTCATCCATTGCAGAACTAGCGGCCCGTGAAATGATCTCTTCAGACAGCAATCTCTTCCTGCACTGCGCATTAATAAATAATAATCATTGATCACGTCTTCAATCCTAATCTGGCCAGTGCGGTCATTGCTATTCAGATCAGATCTGGGGTTGTTTATGATGTAATTGGTGAACACATGTCCACACTAAATCCCACCCGCAAAAGAGCAACACAACCCATAATATTATGATGATGGATAAAAAGAAGGGGGTGGTGAAGTGTCACCCGTCATCCCTCCGTCATATTTGATGCCGAAGGGGGATTATCCATTTTGCGAATAATTGACAAAGCAATCACTTTTTATTAAGTTCTTTACGCTGAAACTAATAAAGTCGTTCACTTCGTTTACTATACAAATAATCAAAAGATACGTATACTTGAGGAAAAAGTTATGCGTCTTGCAGGTTGTGATACTCGCTTTTGCAGATGACATCAACATTATCGCTAGGAGTAAGAACGTTTTAATTGATAAGGTTAGAGCAATAAGGGATGCCGCCAAAACAGTAGGATTAGTTATAAACGTAGATAAAACTCAGTATATGCATGTGACATCCAACTCGGAATTGGTAGCACATCGTAGCCTGAAGGTAGACAATGACCACTTTCAGCAGGTTGAATCCTTCGTATATTTGGAAGCAGTGGTCACTAAGGATGCTGGAAATAACCAGGACATAATAGGACGTATTTCGGCTTAGTACGCTTGCTCAGATCAAGATTTCTAAGTAGAAGTACCAAGGTAGAATTATACAAGATGCTAATTAGGCC